>PVJO010006398.1:0-89591 GCA_004026905.1 Hystrix cristata | reverse complement strand
CCATCTTTACACCACCAATTTGAAATGTCACCTTTATTTTGTATTAAATTTTCATATGTAATTGAGTATATTTCTGGAACTTCTGTTCAGTTGCCTACCCCATCCTATATTAATTATAGAGGCTTTATACTATATTTTAGTGTATGGTAGAGCGGCCACCTCCTCCTATCCTCATTGCTCTTCCTTCTAAGGATTTCCTAACTATTCTAGATATTTTTTCTTCTAAATATTTTTTTTTTATTTTTAAACCAAGAACATGTATTGGTACATTCTACATACAATGGTCACATTCATTACATTTATTCTGTACCTATACATGATGCATCTTGGTTCTCCCCCCTCTCCCCGTCCTTCCCCTCTGCTCTCTCCCTCCCTATTTACAGCAGGTTCATTCATCATTTTCCATATTTTCCCTTTCCCCTCTCTTTCCCCTGTTGCCTTTCTACTTTTCCCCTTCTTTCTTTCTAGTACTCCTCTCCTCTGCACACCATCCTCCTTTTATATAATATCTATTACACCTCTTTGTCTTCTAAATATTTTTAAATGACATTAAATTTATAAATTAACTAAAGAAGAACTGATTCCTATCTCTCTAAGAAACTGAATACCTTTACATTTCCTCTTCTTTCACACCCTTCGGGAAGCTTTTTAATGTTCTTCATAGACGTTTTGCAATTTTTTTTTACTTTTTTTATTTTCTGTTTTGCCTAAGTTTGTTGTCATTATTATTATCTTAAATATATCCTTTAACTACTTTTAGTTTATATGTCTGAAACTTGTTTATGTTGGTTTTTTTTTTTTTTGTATCTAGTAGCTTGCCAAATTCTTCTATCACTTGTAATACTTCCTCCATTGGGTCTTTTAGGAAATCCCAATATACATGTATGTTTTCAGCTACTCAATGTGTTTTTACTCTTCTCTTTCTCAGGTATGGGAGATATTATCCTATTTGATAATTTTTTAATGCTACATTTTTAAATGAGCATTGTGCAACATCTTTAAGGCTCTATTTTAATGGTTGAATGTAATTTATTACAATGATATCCTTAAGATACTTCACCATTTTCAACTTGAAATATGTGTTTACTCATATTTATGTTTGTAAATAATGCTGCAATGGACATTGTTCATTTGTGTATATTTCTGTGTATATCTGATAAGGTCATTAGTGTAGGAATGTAATCGCTAGATCAAATTACACACCAGTTTTTTAATGCCTTTCAAATACATAGTTGACACAATGTCCTGAAGAAAAAAAATGAATGATATACCCTCGAACTAGAAAGCTTGTCTTCCTTCACTGCGCCTCACCAACCTAGGTTTTCTTTTTTGTTTTGTTTTTTTTTGTTTGTTTGCTTGTTTGTTAGTTTTGGTACTGGGATCGAAGTCAGGGCCTTGTGCTTACAAAGCAAGCACTCTAACCACTAAGCTAAATCCCTAGCCCCCAACCTAGGTATTTAAAGAGCAATAACAACTCAGGATGCCAACAATATCATTATGTGGCACATTTGCTAAGCAATCTCAGCTCAGGATGGGTACATCCGGGACACTGGAGAAGGGGAGTGAGAGCAGAAGACCGGAACCTTCTCACTTACACGGCCAGGGGCACACTGTTCTTTCTGTGGGTCGTGGCTACTTTTCTGACCTAAACTAACTATGGTAAGCATCGATAAATCTACATGGCTGGCATTAGGCACTGGCTCTTCCAAGACACAGCTTTCGGAGGGGAAGCAGCTACACACTTCCCTGCTCTGGGAGATCTGGTTCAATCTCAGTCTCTCACCTCTTGTCAGTCGCCACCACCAGAGTCACCTGACCTACTGCCTGATTTTTTGAGCATCTCAATTCCAATACACTGTCTGTGTCCCTGTGACCCACTGCTCATGATTAGCAATACAAGTTGGTGGAGATGGAGGCTGATTCTGGGCCCTGCAGGTCTCTGGCCTGAGGAGACAGGTACAGGAGCTGATCAGGAAGCAGAGGTGCAGCCCAGGCAGTGGAGACTGCCTACCATTAGCCCCTTCGGTCTCTGCGGCGCTCCTCTCAAGGTTGAGCAGAATTGGAGGAGAGAGGGCAACTCCTCCATGGTCCTCGGGAAAGAGCAGCAACCTCTCAGGAGTTACGCTGCCACACCGACTGGCCGCTCCCAAGTGCAATTCCCATTGCCCCTGCCCCCTCCCAGCCTCTGCATATGTGATGGTGCTTTGGGGTTGGAGTCTAGCTGGTCTGTCGCGCACAGAGCACTTTAGCACCTGTTGTTTTTGGCGTGGGCCTAGTAGGGACCCTGGAGCAGCAATGGAAGCCCCACTCCACATCCCGGTACATTTATTCTCATTGGTATCTCTTTGCTTCATAGTGAAATTAGACATTTTTCATATGTTTACTAATAATCATATTTCTTCTCTTATGAATTGCTTGCTTATGACTTGTGATTTATTCTTCCAGCTTCTTCCTCTTCACTTAGTAAAGCTTTCTTCTTAAGAACTAGGCAGGCCCAAGTTTTCTAGGTGGCATAACTTTATAGCCCCACTGGTTTTGAATTTGACACAACTGCTTTCCAATTGTGGTTTCTGCCTTTAGGATGTCAGTATTGATGTTTAAGATACAATGAGCTAGGAAACAGGAGACACAGATCTGCTACTTGATACTAGCATCTGGTTTATAAACTTATGCTAAATATGCACCAACAGTGATATACATATTTACATGTATGCATGAATACCTATTATATAAAGATATGACATGATGTTCAGAATCAGCTTCTGCTTCCCATTTAATTCTTCTATAGCCTCTGAGTCATTCATTCACCCTAATAACAACAATCTAAATCAGAGAATCAATCTATAACCCTGCCAGGTGGTAAAAGGCTTCTCCAAGTGACCCCTTGGGGATCCCTTCTGGCTATCTGCTGGAAAACAGAAGATTAAAAACATGTGTGTTCCCACAATACTGCCTTCTGAGGATGTTTCGTCTCAGAGTCCTGTCCCCATGTAAGTTATGTAAGACTATGGAACTCAACAAAGAGCAGTTCATGCCTTGACTGGGATTATTGTTGTTGTTTTTGAAGACAGACCTAAAATTGGAAGAACAACTCAAATGCGAGCAGTTTGAACATACTGTCAAGCTCGTAGAAAATTCACTTCTGACTTTTCTGCAAAGGATATAAATGGATAAGAATTCTTGGTATTTTGTTGAGTTGATTAACTCTTTGGTGTGGAAATAAAATGGGTTTCATTTAATATCCTAAAATCTTAAGCCATCAGAGTTTAACCTTGGAGCCTGTACTTGAAGTACAGAGAGGGCCAGGAGAAACTTTCCAGAGCCCACTGTGCAGGACCAGTGTGTGTGGCATTTTGATGTTACTATGGGGATTGCTATAGTAACAAATCTGCTCCCCTTATAGTATTATTAAGTTATTTTGTTGTAGAACCAAAAGATAACCCAAACATCCAAAGGAATAATAGATTTAAAGAGATTTTTGCTGTTTCTGCAGCCCAGGCCGAATGTTTCAATGAAAGTACTCTGAATGGAAAGGAAAATATTGGCAGATAATTTAATCCAATTGGAGGAATGAGATTCCTGAAGGTTTCCTCTGAGACTAGAAAAATAACAGCTGATCTATGTCATAATGCAGGGTCACATTTAAGAATTTACCGGTCCTGATACTTGGCCCTCTGAGGCAATAACTTTCTCATACCCACCCTGCTTTTAAGCCCTCACCCCTTGCCTAACCAGCCTCACCCACCCTCCTCAACAGAATGAGAAAAGTTAAGCCGACCAGAGAAATGACCTTAATCTCGATGGGTTTAAGAGTTTTAAGTGTGGTATTCTTGCTCCTGCGGCCTCAGCAGGCCTGCAATCTACACTGGCAACAAGAGATGTGGTTAGAATTGGAAAGAGAAGTGGGGAGCCTTGAAAATGATATGGGGGGTGGTTTTCCCATCCTCACCTTGAATCTTTCATCTTAGTCCCTGGAGGATTTCTGCCAGAGTGAACGAACTATCCCCAAAAGTGTCCACAGACTCTGAAATCCAGAAGGCAAGACTGAGAGGAAGCACATGTTTTGAGATCTGCAGACAGTAGAACCTTATAAAGGAGAAAAAAATGAAAAAAGTAGCTAGGAAAAGCAACTTTGAAAAACCTACCTACATTCCTGCAACTAGTTATTAATGTGAAAAGGGAGAGCAGGTATCCACTTGACTTGGTCCCTTCTGTCCTCCAACTCTAGAGGAAAAGTTTTCACTGCTTTTATACCATCATCATTATGTTTCCATCAATCAAATAACTGTTATAGTGTAGTGAAGACAAGACTTATGAATAGAATCCATCACCAAGATAAAAAGGGACAGATACTGTATAAGGAAATAAGATGTGTGAAAATAGGATAGGCAGAGCCAATCTAAAAAGAACTTCAGGAAACAGTTGGAGCATGTCCTGTGCAAAGTCTTTCACTCATGTTAACTTCACAAACTCATGCAGTAAATAGTTTTAGTTATCATATCTCTAATTTTAGGATGAGAAACCTAAGAGGCGTACATGAAAAGAAATGTGTCTACAGTTTTGGTGAAGAGAAGAGCCAGGCTGGGAACTCCCATTGGCTGACTCAGGGTCCTCATTCTTATCCAGGGACCTGACCCTGTTCCTCCAAGCCAAATGAGGCAAAGAGAGACAGGGAATTCCAATGCTGCTTCCTGCCCAGCTGGAAAAGAAGCACAAAGGAGAAGGGAGATTAGGCTAATGAAGGTAAACAAGCTCTGACTGCAGGCCGCTGGAGCAGCCAGCTTCCCAGGGCCCGAGCCCCAGATGAGCAGAACAGCCCAATCTCAGAAGTGAAAGGGCAGGAGGCACGGGCCTGCATCCCAGGAAACTCTCAGACGTGTGGAGGCCTCCCCCAGCTTTCTCTTACGCCAAACCGAAGCCTCTGGGCTCCCCTCCTGTACCTTATTTGTAGGAATAGAACACCGCTGTCTTTTCCTTCACAGATTAAAAACAGTTGAGTTCTAGAATAAGAAAGAGTCATGCATTTGGACTCCCCATCACAACCGTCAGGACTAGCGGTGAGTTGTTTGGAACTCTCCCAGAGAGTCAGTAATAGACACTCATTTAAAGTTTCATGTGCAAATCTTTGGCACCTACAAAGAGAAACAGAACATTTAAAGATCCCAGACTCTATCATACAATAAAAAACTCACACAGTTCCAATCCTCATCTTCAACAAGCTCCTGGTTATTTTATTTGGATCATTGTGTTATATTTGGTCTTTTAAAAGTTTCAAGGCTTCCCCCACCAATGACTTAAAAAATCAAAGCAAGGTCAGAACAGGCTTGTCCAGGGAACTGAAAACAAAAAGGATACAGCTGAAGTTCACCAGGGTTATAACTCACCAAGGGGAGGAAGCAAGAAGAAGCAAATGAGCTCCAAAGAGAATTCACATAAGGATGAGCGTGAGGGCGGCGTGTGCTTGCATATGTGCACATGAATGCACACATGTGCACACACGTGGACAGAGGCAGCTGCTGCTGAGGAAGGAATAGTTCCCCCGGACTGTAATTAAGCTTCCTCCAGGCTGCAGCCTTCGCTCATCAGGCATGTTTGCTCAACTCTCAGAGCTCTACTAATCATGCGAAGTCTTTTGTGCCTCTGAGACCTCACCTCCGTCCCCCACGGCCAGAGCCTGGGAAGCCCCACATCATAATAAGTAGGAAGTTACTCATCTCCAAGGATGAGTTAACATGGAGGGGAAAAATTACAGCATTTGGGAAGTCTCTAGAAACCACATACTCAACTGCTTGGGGATGGAGCATCAGGGAAATAGAAATGCAGGAAGAGAAGGAATACGACAGAGATTTAAACAGGCTAAATGTCCTTACGTTTTTTATAAGGTGCCAACATGAAGCTAGCTATACTTTGCCCACACAGTAAATACAAGATTACTAGGCAATTATATTTAAACATTACGGAACCTACAAAAATAATTGCTGTGTTCAGGGCAGTTTTTCGATCCCTTGATAACAGTATAGTTTAATGGATAGAAACAACTATATCATTTATTCCTCTTACATAAAATGCTGCCAACCATGTAAGTACATGATCAATAATAGAGGTTTACAGTGGGTGTGCAGTGGTCCCCAGAGCTGCAGCTTCATGTAAAGTGATAAGAGGTAAAATGAGAAGCAAAAAATATGGTAGGAAGTGCTTCCGCAGAGCAAGGACCCCAAAGGCTTCTTGATCCCTTTATTTTTATGGTGCACAAGGAACAATATCAAGGCTAAATGTGGCACTTTTAAGGGATATGTAAATCAGCTGTAAAATATTACCTCTAGATTGGATTTTTTCCATTTAAAATTTTGGATACAATTGAAATGAGGATGGGGTGGTGCGAGGGACTTGGGGGTGAGTGGAAAGAGGCCATACTAGAGATGAAACCATTTGTCTTTGACTTCTGAACATTTTTATTTTTCACATACTTGGGTATTAGAAAGAAAATTAAAGTATTGGTTTGGAGGCTAGCCTGGACTCTTTGCAAGTGTTAATTTTACTGAAAAGAATATCCCCAGATCAGCCATTATGTACTCTGAGCAGTATTTCTGAACTTGATTCAGTAATTGACTACTCTTCTGGAAAAAAAACAAAAAAGACTGCAAGGCTTCTGATGAGAGAACAGAAGATGGGATCTTTGAAGGAGGTGGAAGAAGCAGCGGTGGAGAACTCGACCTGCTCTCTGACATCCACTACACAACTCCCTTCGTACAGAGGCACAAGGCTCCTTTCAAGACCTTTAGCTCCTACTTTTACTCTGTCCCCTACATAGATAGCCTTTCCCTCCTTAATCACTGCTAGCAGTTTTTGAGGGGGTACTATGCTCCAGGCACTATGCTGGGCACTTCATTTGCATTGCCTCGTCCCATGGTGCATGTGATGTCATTATTCCAGCTGATAACAAAGAGTAAAGTGAAGTTCTGTGAGTTTATATTACATGGCCAAGCTTATGTGCCTTCTAAGTCCACAGCTTTCCTTCCTAGTCCCTACTGTTTCCATGCATGTGGTGTGTGTGTGTGTGTGTTCTGGGGATAGAACCCAAAGCCTGTGCATGCTGAGTACATGTTCTACCACCGAGTGACTCCCCCAGCCCTTGTTTTCCTTCTCAATCCAATAATTGATTCCATTTTAGGTCAAAGGAGGGTTAGAAGGAACATAAAACACATTGATTTACGTGGGGTTATTTACCATAGGGTGTTTTTTTAAATGTTGCCTTTGTGAGCTTATTTACAAATTAGAAAAAACTTAGGAGAAACGTATTTACCCTACTTAAATTCAGGGAGGTTAAGCCTCATATCTAATAGATGGTCAGCCAAGGTTCGAAGCCAGCTCGGCCTGATTCCTACTGCCACTGTAACATGCCACCTCTTACAAAACTGAAGTGACCAGCTCAGCTAACCATCAAAAGCCATTTCACCCTAACTCAGGCTTACACTAAAGCAAATGAAAAATCTGTCTATTTGTCTTGCATTTTAGAGTGTTAATGAGATGTCAGATAGCTCAGAGTGCTCAGCGGAGAAGGCCGATGAGCTTCTAAGCACTGCATCTTCCTCCCTGGCCAGGCAAATGTCTTCCTTGGTACACAGGTAGAGCTTCTTTGCTCTTAGTACTCCCCTATGCCCTTCCTCTAACCCAAGGTGTGTTCTTCTTTCAAGGCTCACTCAATTTTGTCTTGTTCCACGAAGCCTTCCAAAATTGCTCTTCCCACATTCCCCACATAGTTTACATTATTATTTTGCTCTCCAGAAGCATGCAGAGCCTATACTATCAGCATATTGTCTGTTATAATGTTCTGCATTCTGATTTCTGACTCCTCTAGGTTCTAGGATCCCTGCCACGTACTTTTTTAAAAATTCCATGTCAGGCTTAGGATGAGGTTAGGGTCATGCATGAATATTAAATTTATGATGAGCTGTGCTGGCACTTTCAATTCCCTGGATGTATATGGTATACAAAAATAAATAAAAATAAAAGAAGAAGTAAAACATGGAATTAATTATATTCAAAAGAGACCATTGTGATAGTAAGAAATGAGACTGAGGTTTGATGGAGGAAACGGGGTCAGAAAGAGTACCTGGGAGTACCCCAATATCTTCATACAAACCAATTTTTTTAACTCAGTAGTTCTCAGATGTGAGTATATATCGAAATCACCTACCAGCTTCTTAAAACGCATGAGGTATTCCTGCCCATTCTCGCCAGCCAATAAGATCTGATTCAGTAGGCCACAAGAGGGCCTGAGAATTTGCATTTTTAAGAAGTCGCCAAATGCTGATGCTGCCAGCTCAAAGATTACACTTTGAAAACCATAATGTTTCTCTATCCAGACTGCATATTAAAATTATCTGGAGTCCCACTCCAGAGCGATGAAATCAAAACCTCTGGGGAGTGATCTGTTCTAGCAAGCACCTTACAAATGTTAGCCCTCCTCTGCATCACCACTTAAAACTCTGAGATCCTTGAGGCCCTGTGGTCTTGTTCATTTTCTAGGAAATCGCTGGACAAATAGAAGGAGTTTAACAACGGAAAAAAAGGAAGACTGTGGTGTATCAGATGAGAGGCAAGATTATTCTTCAGAAATACAGCAAGTAAGGACCAATCTTTGAGATCAAGACATGAGGTTACCTGAAAGTTGAGGCACCTTCTGTACGTGTTTAGGTTGATTTCTTTAATAAGGTCATTGTGCTCCCAACATCTAGGATCACGGTCATATAGAACAACTTAGTATATATTCTACACATTCTGCCCAAATGAAGGATCAGGCAACAAATCTTAGAGCGTTAACAGTGATATAATTGAGCACAGATGGACTGCTGTGAGGCCCGTGGAGGACTGCAGATAAAAGAGCTCTCCTGTCTAGAATTTCACTAAATCATTGTTCAGTGTTGAATCTGATTTCCTCGGTGAGTTAGTCTTATACCCTCCTGGCATATGAGTAGCAAGAAAGTCAGCCATTGATTCTCAAATATTTAGTGAGCACCTGTAAATACACGAGTGGCTACTACTGTTAGGCACTGATAAACATTTACTGACCTCATGCCAAGACTGCTGCCAGGCAAATTCTACTTGTGCTAAAGAAATCAATGCCTTGGTCATCCTTAATCAAGCCTCCAAAAAAATCAACTCCAAGCCTTCACTTGTGTCCATTCTCTAACTGAAAGGGTACATCCTAACCTTTCTACCAGCCTGGTAAAGGTATCAGTTAGAACCTAAACCAAAACGAAATTTTCTCTTCCTAACTATGTGTGCCTTACCTGATTACTTGCCATTGTCACCTGCCTTGGCAAATACTATTGCGCCCACATTATTGTTTCACTCAGTAACATGTTGCTTCATTATTGTCCCCAAGAACTTCTCCTACTTATGTGTATCCAATTTGCTAGATCGTCCCTATTTCTCCGGGAGCACTGAACGCAGCATGGTGTGCTTGTTCAACAAATGTTTGTTAATGTAAGCTGATAAAGCAAACTGCGAGCTTGTTGGGTATCCGGTCATTTTTTCCTACATAAGTCATCAAGAAAGATTTGGTCAGAATGCAGCCTTAGCCAGAAAAGTGCTTTGAGTAGCTTTCTCCGGAAGTTCAGTGGAGACAGGTCCCTAAATTTTGAAATGCTCTCTGCTTCACTGGGATATGTTCTTCAACTACGACTATTCCTTTTTTCAGATTCCCTCCCAAATACATTCCATGCATGGATGTATTCATTTCTCTCAGATCACTAGGGCATTATTTATAAAGAACTGCACCTTAAAAAATGAACATTTTCTTTGATTTAAGATAGTAAATAATTTCCACCTAATTGATAGCCCTGCTTGGATATTTAACTTGAAGTTACTTTTATAAAACCTGCAACATTTATTGGATTCTATACTGACTGCTTTTGGCTACATTCATACACTAAAATTCCAATGGGTACGAGCCAAAGAGGCATAGTTTGTAGCTAATAATAACAATAATAATGAGCATATTTCAAAAGTGCTAATTACAAATTCAACTGGATTATGTTCTCATTATAAATGCCACAGGTTTTCTGCCAGGTTGGTACTTCACAACAGTATGTTTTCAAACACCTGCTTACCTTTATCTTCATTAGATATATTCAAAATGAGAAACTTTTAAAAGTTGAGATGCATATTAAATCTTACATGTCTTTTTGAAATTCGGACTCTTTTACCTAGAGTCCTTTACTGTAAAAAATAAAACAAAATGATTAATTATACTTATATAGATGAAGAGCATGGAAGTTTTTAAATTCTTTAGGGTTTTGGTGGGAAAGAAAACAGTTATCCTACTAATTTTCTTGCACAAAAGAGAACTTTACTGTTGATTATGTTTAAATCTCTGTTACATGCGTGGTGTGGAAAAATAGGACCGCAAAGGTGAATAAGGGATAGCTCCTGCATATAATCTGTTGAAGGAAATTTACTGGTAGATACATATCATAAGGTGGTAAACAAGGCCTGGCGCAAAAATGTACAGCCACGGGGAAAGGCTGAGTGTTGATTTAAGACATCAAACCAGAAGCATTAGAATTAGGGTAGAGTGGTAGCTTCACTTTTTAAATGCCATTCTGGCAGTGTGGTTAATGACAGTGGACCTTCAATGCAAGGGAAAGAAAACTCATCCATGAGGAAGCCTTTCAGTCCTGCTCTGTGTGGTTAATACTAGAGAGCTTCACTTGCAGAAAACAAAGGAATCATGTGTAATAAATGCAGAAAAAAACAAAAGAGTTGGAAATCACTCTTTTGCACTCCTTAATGAAATAACAATCTACGTAACAGCAATCAAGCAGCTGAAATGATTATTGAAAAGTTGATGGGGAACTTTTTAAGGATGGATCAAGGAGATCATACCGTATCAACTTCCTCTGGTTGCCCTAACAAATTACCAAAAACTTGACAACTTTAAACAAGAATTTATTTTCTGATTGTTCTGGGGTCCAAGAGTCCGAAATCGGTTTCACTCTGTGAAATCAAGGTACTGAAATGGCTACACTGCCCCTGGACTGTCTAAAGGAGATTCTGATCCTTCCCTCCTTCCCTTTCTGACGGCTGCTGGCATCTCTTGGTCTGTGGCTGCATCACTGTAATCTCTGCCGCCAAGACCCACTGTCGCCTCGTCTTCTGTGTGCAGGTCTGTAATCTCCTTCTGCTTTCTGTTTTAAAAGTACACATGAAGACAACTATGACCCAACCAGATCATCCAGGGTGATATCTGATTTCACTGTCCATAACCAAGTCATATCTACATAGACTTACCCACCCCCTTATTCCACACAGGATAACATTCATAAATTCCAAGGATGAAGACGTGGATGTCTTTTGGTTCAGGGGACCATTTTCCTAGCCTACAACACTGAATCACGTATCAATCTCTTACGGGGGAAAATGTGATAAAACTACCCCTGATGTGCCTGAGATGACTACAGTGTGGGGCAGTACCACCTAGGAAGTATCTCTGTGCTCTCCCCACCAAACTGACTTGTTATCTAGCCAAGTCCCTAATTTAAACTACTGATTTATAAAGGGTTGGAAAATACATTAAATGACACCAGGAAAATCCAGCAGTTTTTGAAGAGAATACACCAATTTCTCTTTTTAATAAATGGACTAAAAAGAGGAAAATACATAAAGTCCCAACTTACAAACATTTGAATTGCAAACTTTCAGATAAGAAAGGACCTCACATTAGGAATGCTTATAGATGCAAACAAATCTCGGAAGTAGCTCACGTGTCTGCCGGACACTGTCACAGATGTGCTGCTGTGTGCTTACTGTACAGTGCACAGGAGTACAGTGCTCAGTAACAGCCCACAAAGTCTGGAAGCAAGAGGGAGAACAGTGGTGATGTGGAGGGGACTCCCAGGAAGCCCAAAGCCTCCTTTACCAGACTTAAAAAACAAATCCGATTTAGGAATGTTCTCCCTCCTGGAAGAGAACTTGTTTCTAAGCTGGAGATTTACTGTAGTTATATATCAAAATAGGTACAAAAGTGTATTAACCATACTGTAATATTCACAGAATCTTATTTAAATTCTGATTGGAAAAACCAATTATAAAAAAGTCATGTTTAAGACAATCAGGAGAAATTGAACACAAATTGATAATATTTGGGAGTTGTTGGGCTGTAGAGGTTTGATAATGACATTGTAGTTATATTTAAAAAGTAACACACAAATATATATGAGTAAAATGATATTATGTCTAGCATTAGCTTTAAGGTACTCCAGTAACAAATAAATAAGGACAAATAAAAACAAAAAATAATTGAAAGTGATGGTAGAGGAACAGATAAAATAAGAACAGCAGATGTCAATTGTTAAAGCTAGGTGATAGATGTGTGGGAGCCTATTTGACCAGCCTTTCTATTTTTATGCATGTTTGGAAGTTTTCACAATAAATGGTTTGTATAGATCACAACGCAGCATGTCCCTGTCAGGCAATATTCACCTGCTGGCCTCCCCTCGCTCTCTGGAGGACAGGTCTATGAAATGGTACCCACTCTTCACCTCTTAGGACTACTACAGGGATAGCATAGGAACTTACAGGAATACAGTGCTTGTAGAAATCATTCCAGGTCTTTAGTTTGGCTTTTGCAGCGAGCGTCAGTGTACGCATACAGGGTGGGGTCCTAACTCTTCAGTAGGCACTTGGGGTTTCTTCCAAGTAACATTCATCTCCTCCCAGGCTCCTCCAAGATTTTGCTCATGCAGGTAATTCCAGTACAAATGGAAAAAGTGGAGTGAATAAAGTCAGAAGATGCCATACAGGCAAAATGTTGACACGACCCAAACATCTATCAACAGATAAATGGATAAACGAAATATGGTAGGTTCACACCCTGCATAATATTACTCAGCTATAGCAAGGAATGCTGCTCCAGTGTGAGAATCAAATATATTTGAGCTTCAAGGTTTCATGCACATGCAAATGTTAATAAGTAAAATGCTTTCTATTTTGTTTTATCTAATTTTTCATAAACTATTGCAGCATGATAATTTTTAGCTGTTGTCATATGATACTTTACTATAAATTTAATATTTGTTTATATGAGAAATGATATACAGATTTTAAAAAATATTTCATGGCATCCCATAAAAACACTGTGATGAAGAATTTCTGACGTGCTTTGGCACCAACAGAAATCCGAAATGATCTTCTATCATGGCCTCAAATAGTTTTCATGTTTTAATTGCCCCCTTGGAATCCCTCTTTTTGTAAGTTGGGAGCAGCTATCCTCACTGCAAGCCAGTTCATAGAATTTTCTCCAACTGAAGACCAAGATCTTGGTTTGGGGTTAAGGGTTTTAAAACTATCATGTTTGAAATTGCCAGGGAGAGTTTTTTGTTTTGCTTTTTTTGTTTGTTTGTTTGTTTGGGTATTTTTGCATTCTATAGATCTAAAAAAATGAAATCAAAGCATGAAATATCTTCATTCTCAGATAATGTAACTGATTAAGACCCATAACTCTGAAATTTTCAAGCTCCTTTTAGAAATAAATCCAGAAGTAAACACTAAATAAGAGTCAACTGTTTGTTTTCACTCACAGTTTTAAATGAGGGTACTAGGCAAGGTCACCTACCCATCAATCAAAGAATGCTGAAGGAAGACTGATAAAAATCCTGACACTCCTAGTGTACTCTCTTTCCTGAGACACTCATTTGGGCTGGCACAAATTTAAGTTCCAAATCACTCAAATCAAAAAGAGTTGCTTTCAGTCTGTCATCAGGAAGCAAGTTTTCCAAGGTGTATTTTTATCCCAGCGTCATCTAAGTTATGACAACTCACCTGGTTGGCTTCTGCCATTTGAGTAGAGCGAGGCATCAAAGTGACAGGACATCACTCTCTGCTCCTCACGAGGTGGGGTGGGGAGGAAAAACAGACCCGGGAGTGCAGATTTCCGTGTTTCCAAGATAGCTCCAGACGGAAAGGTGAGAGAGTTAGGGCATGTTTACACATTTTCCTTCCAGGGCTCTTCTGAGGTTGAAATTCCTGTCTCCCTTATGTATGTAGCCAGTTATTTTACTTGTCGTTTATTTTATTTATTTCACCATTTCGATCTTGATGGTTCTCATTCTTAAACTTGAAACTCTACGATGCTATCCTTGTGGTCAGAGCCTCCAATCCTGAATTTTTACACTGAACACTCTTGTTGTAGCTGGGACACATGCTACTGGGTTATTTTGTGCCTCTATAGACCTGTGTCCTTAGAATGCATAATGTCTCACATGGGGAAGAAGTGGGATTTAATGCCTCTTAATTCATGTGAAATACATATAAATAAATGTTTAGATATAGATATACAAATATAGATTTGTGAAAATATATATCACCATCACAGCTGTTACAGCTGCTAGGGACATTCTAATCTATATTTTAGTTGTCTGTCTAATCTAGCCATCCCCTTAATTTTCCAGATGAATTGTACTTTTCCTGCCACTGCTGATATCATTCTACTCAGTTTAGATTTATTATAATTACATGTGGATTTTGGCTTTTTCCATCTTCCTTTTGCTTCCTTACCATATTTTTTTCTGTGATT
Source organism: Hystrix cristata (assembly GCA_004026905.1). Taxonomy (NCBI): domain Eukaryota; kingdom Metazoa; phylum Chordata; class Mammalia; order Rodentia; family Hystricidae; genus Hystrix; species Hystrix cristata. The sequence goes on along the minus strand of PVJO010006398.1, from coordinate 75,013 downwards.
TTTATTTCTTCTCTGTTAACTTTGAAGTGATTAAGTTTCCTTTATCCTCATGTTTTTTCTATTGTGTTGGAAGATATACACTGTATTTCTATATTTTAATTATTATTCTTAAATTTTTAACATGCCTCATGACCTAACAGTGTCTAAAAATATGGCAAACATCTTAAAACACTTTTACTCTAACTACCCTCTTCCTGCCTTTTTAATATTTTGTCCAATACTTTAGCTCCACCTAATTTTTATATTCTATTAAATTATTTATCCTAATTGTTATAATCATTCATATAACCATTGGTTGTTAACACACATCCAACATGTTTTCCAGGCTTTTTGTGTGTGTGTGTGTGCATGAATGTGAACACAGGGCCTTTAAAATGAGCTACATTTCCAGTCCTTTTTAGTTTTTATTTTGAATTTGGGTCTCACCAAATTGTCCAGATTGGGCTCAAACTTGGAGTTCTCCTGCCTCAGTCTCCCGGATTGCTGGGATTATAGGTATGCACCACTATGGCTGGTCTTTGCTCATAATCTTATATTTCCTTCTTTTCTTTTGGAATTAAATCTTTACTTCCTCAGGTATGTCCTTCTTCTGTGCTTCCAACACAGGTCCAATATTGGTAAGCACTCAGTTTTACCTGATAATCTCTTTATTTCACTTTTATTTATGAATGATAATATAGTTAGGTATAAAAATCAAGGTTAGCAATTACTTCCCTTAGTCTTTTAAAAATATTCCATTTTCTTTTGCTTCCTCCCATTGTTACTAAAAGGTTACAGTTAAGATGGCTGTTCCATTATAAGCTGTCTTTTCTCTCTCATTACTCTTAGGCTTTAGGTTTATCTTGGTATTTCTATTAGATGTAGCCAGATATTGCCTAATCCTGCTGAAGCCTCCTAATCCTGAGATTTCATGTCTTTCATCAACTCTGGAGGCTTCTGGGTTTTATATCTCTTCACATAATTCCTTTCCCCCTTCTATTCTCTCCTTTAGTCACTCTGATCAGAACTCTCTTCTAATGGTTTTTAACCACATTTAAATATTTTACTTTATTTGATCTCTCTGTAGTATATTTTGGAAAAATCTTTATTCAACTGTTGAAGTCTCTTGGTTCAACTATGTACTATGGATTTCATTTTAATATTTGTATTTTTCAATTTTAGAAATTCAACTTAGTATTTTCAAACATCTATTCATTACTTATATGTCTTAGGCTTTTCTGATAGGTTCATTTCTTTCTTTACTCATTTTAACATATTATTTTATAATAGCCCTCTAATAATCTATATTTGAAGTTTTAAAAATTCCAATCCTTTTGTTTCTGTGTGTCTGATGGTGTCATTTATCATAGTTTATGTTTTCCTATATTTCATAATCTTGGGTTTGGTATTTGTTTTCACCTATCTCCTGGCCCAGGATGTCAAGTTAACTTTTTAAAATATTTCTTGGTTGGACTGAAGATTCTTCTACATTCTTTATTTCCTCCAAAATCCAGTTATGTACAGTCATATGCTGCATATGTTTCAGTCAAAGGACTGTATATATGAGTATGTTTCTGTAAGATTGGAATTAACATAGTTCTGGGTGTAGCTGGATTTACTAAAGATAGAAGCCCCACCCTAGGTGTGGGTGGCACCACTCAAAACATTTGTAGCCTGGATAGGACAAAAGATGGAAGGCAGGCTGCTGCTGCCTGCTGTTCACTTGCTTCTGCTTGCCATGCCATGGACTGTTTCTCCTCTGCAATGCCCCTCTGTCGTGCTGCCCTGCCTTGGAACCAGCTGACTATGGATTAAAACCTTTACAAACTCTGAGTTAAATAAACCTTTCCTTCTTTAACTTTGAGTGTCAGATATTTTATCTCATCATAAACAAAGGTAACTAAGACAATGCCTTTGGGAAGTTTGGTTATTGTTGTTTTTGTTTGGTTGTTCTTGCAATACTGGGAACTGAACCCAGAACCTTGCACATGCTAGGCAAGGGCTTCGCCAATTTTGAATGCTCTTGCTTACATTTTAGAAGAATGCTTTTTCCTTATTCCACTATAAAAGAGGTAGAAATAGGTGGCAGTGAGGAAGCTAACACCATTGTATAAGCACAAGAGGGGAAACTCAAATTGTGACTGCAAAGGTGGTGAGAAGTTGATTGTATTATGGTTTTACTTTGAGTGCAGAGATGGGTGGATTTGCTGACTGTATTACATCTATTGCATGATTTTATTACCAACTCCTGAAGAAAGCCTCTAATTTTGGATTTGTATAATGAACACATGTTATTCAGGCTCTCCTTCTTGTTTGATGCCCTTTGCATCAATGAAATGAAAATCATCAAATGTTACAAAAAGTATGCATGCTTTACTACTATAGTGAAAACAGATCTAATATAAATATTATTAGTTATATTTTGTAAGCAACAGATTCAACATATGAACTAGGTCTTTTTTCTGGTCCAGTACTTTTATTTTTTGACAAATTTTAGACCTATTTTCCATTGTCCGTTAGAATTTGGACTTGCTCTGTGTCAGCTATGGCTTTTGAATCAGCAATCAAAAATTTAACTCAGTCCTCAGTTGTTCTGAAATCTCTGTTTTATATTTTCATGAAAAATATAATTGGACAAATAACATTTTTATTTCAGGATCAATACTGGAGAGTTCACTTTTTTTGTCAATTTGTGATAGGACACTGTTCAACAGAGTCAACTAATAAAATTCACTATGGAATGAAATATATCAAGACACTCCTTAAATATCATTTGCCTCTGGAAGCAATGTAGTTACTATTTCATTGTTACCTACCATCACTTTTAACAGATTTTAATGAAATTTAAAAGTGATGGAGACAAATGTCTTAAATGAATCTGTAAATTCATTGATACTTTTACAATCAATCCTACTTTTATTAAATTATCTTTTGAAAATTTAATTAAAATTTTAATTAAATCTATTTATGAATGCTATAATATGTTCTAATTATGTGGTTACACCAAATGAAGTGGGCTGTTCACAGCTGTACTGGGTACAGTGTCTAAAATCACTGAGGATACATTGTCTTTTCTCTATAAGATACATAACTGAGAAAATTGCCCTTATGATTAGTACTTTTTATACATCATATGGTGCATTAGCAGACTCTAAAGCATGGATACCAGAACAAGAGTACAAGTATATAAACCTTGCCAAAGGAAATGGGTGCCAAACATGTCAGCTTTCATGGTGGCATCTTCACAGAAGGCAACGAGGTAGTTAAACACGTGTATTGCAAGGAAAACTTCAAAGATCAGAGCATGTTGAGTTGGAAGGAACTTGAAAGATGGTCTCTCTCCAGCTCTAGACCCATGTTAGATTTTACTCTTTTGGGAATCACAGACTCTTCGCAGCGCTAATCTTAATAATACAGTCAGATTCCAGCAGTTTGCTGGCTATGCACTGGGTGCTTCCAGAGGCAAATCAGCAGGCTTCTTGTCCTGGGGATCCCAGAGTCTTCTAGAGTCCCTGCAAGTTTTTGAAAGGTTGCTTGCACTTGGCATTTGCTCCCACCCAGAAGGGAAGTGAGCAAAAAGATTTCAGCTCGTTGTAAAAAAGAAAAATGAGAAAGCATTAAGGGTGAGGATTGGGCCCAGGTTTGTGGCCCACCCACTTGCACGTGGAGATACTGAAGAGGGCTCTGAGACCATCTCTCGCATACATTTACAGAACCATTCCTTAGGATGATGCCCCATGAAAGCAAATCGGTCTCCTCTTGTGTCCTTGAGAGAAATGGAGTGGCCTGGGCTTCTTCCCCTTGGAAAACGTCCTCCAACTCTGCTGCCGTGAGCACAGCTCAGTTCTGAAGCTGGTCCTCTCTTCCCCTCCCCATCTGCCCATCTAACCAATTTCACAGTGGTTAACTTTATACCAAGAAAAAGATGCCCAAACCGGCCATTTCTGAGTGACAATAATCACGATACCAGTCTTTCATTAATGGCAATAATAGCTAGCACTAATAGCACGTTAATCATAGCATAATGCTATGTCACTGGATTTCACAGTACCCCAGGAGGGAGGAGACATTGGTGTGTTCTCTTTACTGAAGAAGGAATGGAGATTCTGAGCAGGCGGCTAAAGAGACTGGTTTAAGAGCCTACTGCCAGTTAGCCCTGGAGCCAGAGTTTTAAGTCAGGTGTCTAGTTCCTAAATCAGACATTGAATCCCTGAATGAAACTGCATTTGGTTGTGGCAGGAGGCTGGGGACGATTGGAATGGCACCGCTACCACCTGCCCTCACACCTGGCCCACGTTCTTGGAATTCCAAGACATCCCTCAAAGCACAGGCTTATGTCAACAAGAGTTTTCTAGAGGAGCTGAGGTTATCTGGGAATCTGGCTGCCAGCGTTCATTCTCTGATCTGCCTGCTCCATCCAGCAACATAGACTGACTTTCTTGCCAGCAGCCAGCAGCGCAGGGCAGCCAAGACTAACAAGTGTAGGCACTGTGCAGGGGACAGGGCGCATGAATAGCACTATTCTTTGCTGGCCAACACTAGTCCCATTGTTTCAGGCCATGAATAGAGCTATGTGGAAAAAAAAATTCACACACAAAGCAAAAGGAGCAAAATTTGTCTCTTTGTGATGGTTTCAAGACTGGGTGAAAAAGTCGTTCTTCACCTGGTGCTATTTTACATATTCTTTCACAAACAGAAAGCACTTTTTGGCAAGGGAAGGGCCTTTCTCTCAAAATTAAAAAGTTACAGGTCACAGTGCAGGTGGGAGGCTCGGGAGTCAACTTCGAAGTTTAACAGTATTCACTTATTATGACATAGGGAGATGGAAAGGACGAGGCAGCGTTTACATTGACGGCAGTTGAGCTGTGTTTTCACAATCGTCCTGATCTATTCCGGGCATGCATGTTTTGCTTTCGTTTTTCCAGATAACAGAGAGAAATTTAAGTACAAGGCATTAACTACTGTGTAAGAGAGGGCTCTTTCTCATGGCTAATAATTGCTGAATTTCTTTTATCCTTCCTTAGGGCTGGGCTCAATCAGTCTCAGACCTATTTCTGGAGTTGCATTGCTGGGCTCTCTTTGCCCTGTCTTTGCCCTGTGTGCACCATTCTAAGAAGTCAGAATCCCACAAAACCAGTGCACGGATTTAACTTGTACACATGGGAAACCAATTCTGCTCTTAAGAGCAGGATCTAACACATGGTGCTGCCAGAAGCCCAAAACCGGTATGCATCATCTTGCTATTCTCAAGCCATTTGTAAAATCACCTGGGGATAGAAGTCCTGTGATAAAATAATCCTAAAGAGAGTGTTGACTGAATTATTAGTTTTTATATCCTGGTATCATACAATTCCGTGAATCTAGTTTCTCCAGATATTCCCGTTTTTGTATTTAAATAGAGAAACTTCCAGAGGCAACCAATATAGTGACAAAGATATGCGTGGACTTCAGATGCAAGCTGATTTAAATCCTGCTTATGAAATAGCTCAGCAGAATAACTTTATTAGCTTGGTTGTTCCAGAAGGGCCCATTATACCTGTTATCTGGAACTGTTCATGTTACTCTCTTTCACTTGAAAGAGTATTCTGTTAAAAATGATAGATAATAAAGTCACCCTCTACTCATGGCACCTTGAGCTAGCAACTTATCATCTCTCAGTCTTGTTATTTTCATTCATTAAATCAGGACAATATGATCTGTCTGCTAGGATTAATGTTAATGTTAGAGTATATGTGGCCCTCTCTGCGTAATGTCAGAAGCCTAGCAGGGACTCTGAAAAGTGTGGCCGTTGTTAGTATTTTCTCTGAAGACAGTGCCGTAGAGAACTCTTTCCAAGTATTTGACAAATGCAATTAAAAAAATATTTTATCACTAAGGTTTATTTTGGCAAGTAAAGATAGAGCAAGTGGAATGTCACCAATTTTATACACATTTTCATGAAAGAAAGGATGTTTTAAAAACTGAAAATGTAGCAAAGAAAATTTAAAAATAAAAGACACTTAACCAAAAGTATTTACTATTATTTTTAAAAGCACAGTGTTTTAAAAACACCTTTTGAAGGAGATCAGAATATGCCACCCCAAAACATGCCAATTTGGTATAAGGATTATTTTGAGGTGAAAGTTACTGAGAATCAACAGATATGCAAGCATTCTCTGCCTCTATCTTACCTGCCTAAACACAGGACATGAATTTCCCTTTGGGAAAGGTACTTCAAATTTCCCCTTGAGGAAGTTCTTCTCTTACCAGGGAGAAAAGGGAAACTCATCATCCAGGACAAAGATGACCGTTAACATCAAGACGAGTTTGTATGAGCAGATCTTATTGAAACAGACTTTACCTTTCATTAGTTCCCCATATATTTCCTAGTTGCTTCCTCATAAATTATGGTTCTTTAAAGAAAAAACTTCTTTCCTGTGTCAAAATGGTATAAACCCCCAAATTGATTGATTGATTAGCTAATTTTACAGGAATTAGCTTTAGTTAGGAAGTAAGAGAAAATGGAAAGGGACATTGACTAGAGGAGAGTAAGGAAATGACCAGGATCATGCTGACCCCTCCCAAAGAAGAAGCAGAAAAGGAGGAAAGGACTATAGCCTGAGAAGCTGGAGGGGACACAGTCTGATGAAGGGAATCATCTTGACCCTGAGTTTCACTTCTTTTCTGTGAACTCCCGTGCATATAAATATTAATAAAAATTATATCTCCTTTCCTGTTAATTTTTGTAAAGCTTCATTTGCAGTCCGCAGGTACTAAATTTAAGAGGACAGTAGAAAAACTTTTCCTTTCCCATACTTTATTTCTTTTAGCAGGAGGCCAATGAGTGCTCACAGAATCCTGGTATCCTAAGTTGGGAAGTTAGAGAAACACTGCTCTGGAATCCTGATGTCTAATCACCTCTGTCCCCTCCCTTCCTGACCACTGTGCTGCACTTTTTCCTGCCATTTCCCTGCCTTTCACCTCAATCATTATTTTTATCCTTATTTTTCTCATTAGCCTTCATAATATTAAGCAGAGCATTACACATTCTTCAATTCCAGTACTCTGTAAGTTATGAGAAATTTTAAAACATGAAATTGATCTCCAATTTTGTGTCTTCCTAGGTTAAAAATTTTGTTTGCCAGGTCAGTTAAACGTGATTGTTAGCATAATTCACTTGTGTATTTTTCTTTAAGTTTTGCATACTATTGGAGATTCCTATCACTATAGGAAAAATGTAGGTGATTCAATAAAGGAATAGAAAGAAGTTTAGCATTATGCCTAGGAAAATGTAGCTGCAGGCTTCATGCATGTATTTTCAGTGGTTTTGGCATCCTATGGGCTTAGGTTGGCTCTCAATCTGTACATAATCAGAAGCAAAAACTCTTTTCCTCAGCTTTCTGAAACATTCACCTTTGATTAAGAAGTTGAGAAAACCTGATCCAAGTAAATAGCTTTAAGGAAGGAATGAGAAATCTATCCAAGAGGCCTCTCCACCTTTGTTCCATTTTTCCACAGAATGCCATTTAAAGCTATGAAAACTTTCACAGCATTTAACCTAACAATGCTTTTAAAGATTTAATATTACCCTCTTTCCCCTCAAATGATATTTGCATAAGCCATAATTAAGTTTTGGGAGTTTTATAAAAAAAAAAACCTATTGAAGGAAATAATAATGTAGGAAAGTAGTGAGGCAAACATTATAAATTAGAGTAGCTAATCACACAAAAAATGATAATAGCTTCCAAACTGTAAAGCAAAAATCTACTTATATTTTTTCAATATTATGACTATTACTATTTTAAGATCTATTTATACAAAGATATATTACTTTCTAATTTGCTTTTACTCAAAATGATCTTTAACAAGTAAAATCTTGTAACCCAATATCATAATCAAGCTATTGAACTTTTAAATTGAAGCCAGGTTCTTTTTAAGCACCTCATTTTCAAACATCAGGAGATGAAAAAGCATTTATTCTAAGATGGAAATTTTTAATTGTTAGGAACATAGAAGTTCTTTTGGACCTGAAATACCATATGAAATGTCTTTTAACAATATGAATCTTTTGAAAAGATGCAAATTCATCATTACTAGTTTAACTTTACCATTAATTTTCTATTTAATACAAAATAATATATTTCATTGTGTTATAATTTTGTATTTTGATTTATTAAAGTGCTCAGCAACTTTACAAATTCTTTAAGGGGTGGAAATACGTAATTCAAGCTGGGCCAGAAACAGAATTTACAGTCTGTAGTCACATAATTTATATCACATGAAGCTGATAAGCAAATGGCAAGAAACACTGTACATTTCAGCAACATTTACTTGGCCAATTCTCAGTGACTGCAGAGCTTTTTGTAGGGTTTTTCAAAGTTCACTGGATGATTGAAAGACGAAAGGGTTGGGAGTGGGACAGTGGGACCAGGACAATGTAAAATATGTAAATAATGTAGGAAACCGGTTAGCTAAAGGCAGGATGGTTGCCCTTGGAATTGGTCTCATTAAAGTCCTATCTACACAACATTTTCTCAGAACTTTGGACAAAAATTGCATTAATAGCTTCTTTTTGAAGGTGACAGTTATTTTCAGCATTTTATACAACATAGTGATAAAACGACAGGAGCCTTAAATTACACCTGTGTGTGCTACCAAATTAAGCTTTGTTTAGGGGGTGAGGAAGGGAACAATCCTGCAGACAACTTTTCCTTTCTCTCTCTCTTTTATCAACTTAACAAATGTTTGTTTTCAATTTGTTTTTGTGACAATGGACTTAATAAACTCTTTTACCTAGTTTAGATTTATGAAAAGTATTTCTCCCTCACTTATCTCATTTATAGAAATTTGCAATTTGCATAATGGTAAGACAGAGCATTTTCATTCTTGCCTTTCAAGCACTTCCATTCTAATTTCCATGGTAATAGTAAGTGCACTCAACAACAATGGTCCATTGATCCAGCATGTCTCCTACCTGCCCTGGAGCAACTGGGCAATTGTTAACCATAGAAGCCACAAAACAGATAACGGAATCGACCATTAGTGCAAAAGCGGCTGCCTATAATGGTTTCAATAATAATTAATATGCAGGATAGCTAGTCCTGTCACACACCATTTCAGACAAGAATTGCATCTGTCAGTCCAAATCCTGACTCCATTCGAGGCATCCAGCACCGAATCTAGTTAGACAGCTAACTGAATTAAAACAAAAATCTACAGATGCATGATAAATGCACAGGATGCTATGTCACACATGAATGACTCCTGTGCAGGCCAAATGACAGATGTATTTCCGCGACTCCAGGCCAGGCTCCAGCACAAACCACTCTTCATTTATCAATAATTGGGCCTTAATTTCATTTGGCAGCGGTGGAGCAGCATGCTCAGCTTCCTCTCCAATAGACGAACACTAATTAGACTTTTTTTTGGGGGGGTGGGCACCAATCTTTTGATTTTATTTCAAATAGTCAACCATAAGCAAAGATAGAGCTTGTCCTTTGGAAGGGAAGAGTCTGCTGCACCCACAGCTCATTATTAGTGACAAAATCTTGCAGTGGGAGCTCTTCAAGTATTAATGTTCCATTTCCATGAAGATGTGAAACACAGGTGATGCCAAGGTGGGAAACAATTGAGGAATGATTGTGATTGTACATTTACATAGTGTTTCTTAAAGTATTTACTAACTCTTCTTATTCTTCATTGAATTTACTTTGCGTTTTAGGGTCAGTTTGTGTGTGTGTGTGTGTGTGTTTAAGAGAGAGAAACAGATTCACACAGACAGATGGACTGGTAAAAAAACAAATTTTAGAACAAGTTTTAAAATTTTAATTTCAAAAGGAGAAAACTATTAGGATTATTTTCTCAGATTACAATGTGAATTTCTAGACCAATTTTAATTTGATCACTTTTACTTTAGGTGAATTCACTAGAATGACTAGCATAATGCCTGATCAGGTCCTGAAAATGGTAGTGTACCTTACTACCATCCAAGTGGGAGAAGCCAATCATGTAAACAACAAAACAAACTAAGTCTACTACAGATCATATAAACCAGCCCTAGAATTAAAAAAAGAAACAACAAAAAACAAAACAAAACAAAACAAAAAAACCAAGTATCTAGGTATTGGCCACTTTCCCCTTATATCTATGTTCCAGAGATTAATACTCCCTCTGTCAGTGTCTGCAAAGTCCAAACACTCACTAGCTTCCTTGTTAAGCAAGAGAAAAATTGGTGTGGCAGCCTATGCATTATGGTGCCCCAGGGTAGACTTTCTCCAGTTAAAAGAGTCATGGTTAGCATAGTTGAATATTTGGGCTTCTGATTCAGCTGTTTTGGTTCTCTTGAACTTCTTGCTTGTCCTTCCAAATCTGCCCTACAAAGGAGTTTCCTGGTCTTCCTTCACCTTCCACATCCAAGCTTGATGTGAGTAGGGAACCCAATTGATCCACCTTGAGATCATGCTATCTCCCGCCACTCCACACCCTCCAAAGTCACAATTTTATTCTTAGTTGGCAGAGGTGAAGGCAATGATGTTGTCCTAAGGACTGATTGCTAAGCCTAGATGATCTGTTGAAGTTGGCTGCTGGATTCAACATACAACATAATTGAGGAGGACTAGGAACAAAATCCATTCCCGTTTCACCCCAGTAACTATGCCAAATTCAACAGAGAGCTCTCCATATGGTCTAACACAAGTGAGGTAATGTGTATATTATGCCATAATAAATGAAGTCTCATAGGTTTCAAGGGCTGGTAGTAGCTATCAGGAATTTTTCCTAGCAACTCGTGGGAAACTGAGCAGCATGCCATAAATGGGAAAGCCATAAATAATTTTGCAACCCAGCCACCAGGGCTGTGGTGAAATGCTGTGCTTGCATTATCTACTCGAAACACTGACACACATGTAAGCGTATCTGCCATTTTGTAAGCAGGTGCCCCTGAAGACTGTGAGCACTGGGAGATTAGCAGTTTAGTTGGAAAAGCTCTGAAGGCTTACGGAGTTGTGAAGACAATGATCTGGATATTATGCTACTTATAACTGCAGAGTAATAGAATTTTTAAAGATTGTAGGCACTTGTACCTCTAAGGACAGACTTAATGAGAAAGATAAAACAGAATACTCATAGAGTAGGTTGTATTATTATTTTATACCATGACTGACCCTTCCCCATTAATGCTAGCCTTGACCATATGACTTCCCTGGCCAGTAGAATATAGGTGGAAATATCATGTGCTAACTCCAGACAAGAGCTTGAAGAGCCACTATGTGATTTTCAAACCAAAGTCTGGGGTGCTGTAGGCTCTTTCTACAGATTCTTTCCAGGTTCTTGTTGTCCTGAACTAAAAATTGGACAAGGCAAGAGAAAAAGGTAATGAGATTTTACATTAACTAAAGGTAGGAAAAGAAGTATGCTCTGCAGAGTGAGAGTGGGCCACTGTGAAAGAGCCAATACAGGCACATAAGGCAAATGGCAGAGGCCTTTTACACCTCCCATTTCTCAGACTGACATCAGATCTAGGCCATGCTATCAAAAACCTGCCTGACTTCAGGCCAAAAGGAATGAAGGTAACACTCTCTGATTGGAACCAGGCACAGGGCTTGGAAACTGCTCTGAGCATGTGTCCTGGATCTCTGTGATTGACAGGTCATGTCCACTTGCTCATCCAGCTGGCCATGACATAATCTCCTGCTTCATTTTCCCTGAGAGACATAAATCCCCATCATTATTAATGGGTTGCTGAGGGCATGGCAGTCTCTGTCTTCATAGAGCTACCTCTAGTTGAAAGGGGTTGTAGGTCCTGCCTACTAGGGATTATGTTCTCTCCAAATACCTTGGAATGTTGTGGCTCACCAGCTTGGTTGAAAAGCTGTCAGAAAATGATAAGAAAGGAGTCAGTGCCTATATGTGAAGAAATGTTGAGCTGCCTGTTCAATGGGAGAAAGGTTGGCGAATTTGTCAGGAGTCTGGATCACCATCTGAAGCCTTGAATGGATAAACTTTACTATTATGTTGAGAGTACAGAGCCCAAATATGAAGATGAGTGGGTGAAAATATTTCCTGGCCTGTCTTAAAAGGTGAACCTTGACAGATCTAGCAATTAGAGATTTCTGTGCTTCCTGTGGAGGAGAAAGCATGGCAGAGAATAATAAACCACCAAGAGCCTGAGAGACATAGCCCTAGCAAGATTACCCACATTATGGATCTAATTAAAAGCAGGAGTACCAATACAGGTGCCCATTTAAACTGTGGTGGATCTGGGATCATTAGTGACTCTACTTATCTGTACTCAGAGCAGTCCTGGATTGTTATTTTTTGAAGAGAAGCCTCAGGTTTTCCCGATGTTCCAGGAGTAGCTTTCTTCTTTTGAGTGGTCTTTTTCCTCTGGCTTTTCCTAGAAAGGTGAATCCAGCTGTCTGTCTCTGTCTATCTTTACTAAAGTAGATGCGGCAAGAATCACTGAAAAGAGACTCTTCCATTTTGGTTTTAATGGGTCTGCAGAAGTTCCTTCTTTTCAAGTTTTAATGAGCACTTTGTGTCTAGGGTGGACATTACTTCATCTCCCTGGGTCAGGAGTTGGCAAGACTTTGTTCCCATGGAGTTAGATAGCCTATTGTAGTTGACCCAGATTAATAAGATATTTTAAGAGTGTTGCAGTCTCTGGACCACTACCATAACATAAGACAGAAAAGGCTTCCCATATAACATCTCAAATGGACTCAAATTTAGCCTAATTTGAGGGATGTTTTGAGTCTTGATGAAGGTTTTGGACAGTAATTGGAGCCAAGAATCAGAAATCTGTTAGCATTGCTTTGCCAGAGTTCATTTTAAGGTCTGGTTGGCTCTTCTGAGCTTTCTGGAGGACTGAGGTCTCCATGCAGAATGAAGATGGTACTTTGTTCCTAAAGCTTTTGCCACCTCCTGAGTTATTTGAGAGGTAAAAGAAGGCCCATTGTTATTTTGAAGGGAGTTGGGTAGTCCAAACAGGAGGATGATTCCTTTGAGCAGCACTTTGACTACCTCCAGTAGCCTTCTCTGAATGGGAAGGGAAGGCCACAATCTAGCCCATAAATGTGTTGAGTAGGACCTATATTAGTTTAAATCTCCACATTGTGGCATGCGGGTAAAGTCTAATTGCCAGTCCCCACAAGGGTATGTTCCACTTCTCTATACAAGTTCTAACAAAAGAGGTGACTGGGGCTTTCCAGGTTTATTGAAGGTGCAGAAGGCGCAGAGTGGGCAAGCTTTTCAGACTTGTTGGGTAGTCACTACTAGTCCCAGTTATGTGAAAATTTGAGTAGCCATTTGCCAAGTAGCATGTCTTCCCATATGAAAAGAATCATGAAGGGTTTCTATAGCCTTCCATTGTGTCCCTTGAGGAAGGGATGCTTTATTTTTTAAATTCGCCCTTGTTTTAAGGCCCATTTATTTTCCTGGGGGATATAGAGCCATTTTAATGGTTCCTCAAGGACTGGCAATAAGGCTGCCCTTTTTGCCTCTCTATCAGCCTTTTCATTTCCCAGAGACTTTAGCCATGTCTCTGTAGTGTCCCTTGCAATGAATGACAGCAGCCTGCATGAGTTGTGGGATTTCTTGCTTGTGCTTTATAGATGATTGCTTAATAGTTAGTAAAACCCTTTCTTTGCAGATTGATGCATGGGCATGTAGCAACAGAAAGGGATATTTGGAGCTGTGTAAATATTTATGTTTGCCTTTTCCTAATATTAATGCCTGGGTAAAGTCTATGAACTCTGCTTTTTGAGCAGAGGTCCCTGAGGAAAGGAGTTTGGCCTCAATGACCTGCTGTGAACTGACAACTGCATAAACTGCCTTTCAATGTCCTTCTTGGACAAAGCTACTTCCATCAGTGAACCTCACCTCCTCAGGGTCTTGGAGGGGCAGGTCACTCTGCTTATAGAGATCTGGGAGATCAACTATTTACAAGAATGGGCTAATTTCTGAGCCTGTAGGCATCAGTGGGGCAGGATTAAGAGTAGAATAGTGCTTATGGTAACCTCAGGGATGTCTAGAGGGATGGGCTGGTACTTGGTAATCTGTTCCTCCCTCAACAACAATTAACATTTTCTCTCAAAAATAGCCCTGATCTGATGGGGAGTCAAGACTTCTAGTTTTTGACCCAAAGTTGTTCATGTAGCTTCTTCTGTTAGCACAGCTATGACTGCTATTGCCCTGTAGCAGCCACTCTGTCTATCTTTTTTGAAAAGTATGCCACTGAGCAGAGTTCTTGCCCCAGCCTTTGGGTTAAGACACTCAAAGCAATTCCTGTCTTTTCTGATATGTAGAGGAAGAAGGATTTTCTTAAGTCAGATGTTTCTAATACTGGAGCCTGAGTAAGGGCATGTTTTATTTCTTAAATGGCATAGTCAGTCACTTTTGTCCATTTTAAGGGTTCAGACTCAGGACCTTTGACAGCCTCATACAAAGGTTTTGCCATTTGTTCAAAATTAGGTATCAAGATCCTGAGTAAGCTGGCCATACCCAAGAAGGAATGGAGCTGTTGTTTGGTGGTAGATCCAAGATCACAGATAGCCTGGATGCAGTCCCTAGAGAGCTGCTGTTCCCTGGGTGTAAGAATGTATGTCAAGCATTGGACTTTCTAAAGGGATATCCAAGCCTTTTCTTTTGAAAGAGAGAGTACAGTGGTCACAAGGCTAATGGCAAAGGTCTTTTATATTTCCCATTCCTTGGGCTGACGTCAGATCTAGGCCATTTTATCAAAAACCTCCTTGATTTCATGCCAGAAGAATTGAAGATGGCTCTTTCTGATTGATTCCAGGTGTAGGGCTTGGAAACTGTTCTGTGCAGGTGTCCTAGATCTCTGTGATTAGAGAGCGATCAACCACTTGCTCAGGTGGTTGGCCATACCCTAATCTTCCTCAATGCCCCCATTAGTTATTTCTTGACTCCATGAGACCATTAATATTCCAGATAGGGACTGCTCCATCAATCTAAGTCCTAGAGTGAAGGTATATAGAGAAAAGCAATAATCAACATGTTATAAACATGGAACATGAAAAGAATTAAGCTACTGTTGTCAGACACAAAGATTTAGTGTTGATTTACTGTTGCAGAATAGTTTGAGATGGTTGATATAGATCATATTTAATTCTGATTACTGTGTCATAAGCATTGGAACAATAATAATTATAGGAGGACTGGTTTTCATCGATTTAGATAATAGTCTCTACTACCACTGACTCTTTCTTCTTATGCATGGTTTTTTGGATTGACCTACATCGACATGAGCAATCAACATAATTCTGCTATTTCTCTAGCATATAAAAGCTACAACGTGTAGTACATCTCTTACCCATGTGACCTCCTTTTTTTGTGCTTCTATTATTTTCTTACCAGTCTTTTTACTCCCTAATGCCCATAAGGAAAAGATTCAGAAACCTCAAATGTAATATTTCAAAGTTAGTTGATCTACACTTGTCTTAGATACTTTTCTCTTGTTGCTGAGGCAAAATACCCAACACCCAAAATTAAGAGAAGAAAGGTTTATTTAGCTCACAGTTTGTAGAGGTTTCAATCCGTAATTGGCTGGCTCCACCGCAGGGTGGCATGGCTGACAGGCAGAAGACTGCAAGGTAAGCAAGGGATAGACAAGCCTCTTTCTGTCCCTTATATCTTATCCAGACTACCTGCTGTTAGGATGGGTAGCACTCCCACCCTTAATCTTAGTACCCTTAACCCTAACATCACAGCTTTAATCTCAACAGAGCTATGCCAAACCAATCAGTGGACTAATTTAGTAATCACACATGCTAGATCTAGCCACCTCTGAAAAAGCCCCATCTATGACTCCATGAGGTTTTGGGGGAACATATTGGTACAAACCATAACAACACTAGAGTATGTTAATAGAGCACGATGATAGCATGATTTTTACTGTGTGCCCTCCCACAGTTCTTATGTTGAAATCTCAAACTCCAAGGTGATGATCTTAACAGGTGGGGTTTTGGTGAAGTGACTAGATCATGAGGGTGGAACACAAATATCATATGGGATTAGTGCCCTTATGAAAGAGGCCCTAGATCTCTGGCTTACCTTTTCACTATGTGAGGACGCAGGATTAAACTATCATCTATGAAGGTCCTATCACACGATAAATATGTATGTACCTTGATCTCGGACTTCCAGCCTCCAGAACTGTGGACAATGAACTTCTGTTTGAAAATTCCCAGTGTAAGGTATTTGATTAACAACCCAAATGGACCTAGACGGTCATTCTTATGTCATACCCAGAAGAAATAAATTGGTCATCCGAAATCTATTCCAAAAATGCAAGCCCGGGATATTGGGCACAGGCAGAGGTTTCCGTAATTTAAAATGGGGACCAGGTATTGCAGACTTGGCTAAAGTTCTGCAATAGGTAGAGCCACCTACGGGGCCTCTCTGTAGGGGTGCAGTGAAGGCATCACCACCTATCTGAACATACTGAGCACAGAGGTGAAGTTTAGGTTTGAAAGAGAAACTGGAAACCAGAGTCCAGGAAGCTGGGGAAGAGAGTCAAAGAAAGATTCCCAGGGTTCTACAGCCAGGACCCAGGACATTATGTAATGTGCTCAGGGATTCACCCGTGGATATAGAGGTTTCTCTTAACAACACAAGGTAAGTAAAGTCAGTAATCAATCAACAAGTTTATATGTTTATATGGGCAAATATTTCCTATCCTGTGGACCAGTGATTGTAGTTGTCTTCAGAAAAGCTTGACCCTAAACCAGTGTATATTCACTGATTCTGCACATGGCTTTACATCCCTGCTGCAGGTTGCTGTGCTTCTCAGGGGGCTGACTGTTGGTTATTTCTTCACCCAGTGTTTGTTTTTCATGCAGCAAACTGAAGGAAACAAGGACAAATTAAATTGAGGTTTTCCTTAAATTCACTGAACTGATTTTGTATGTCTGTGAATTACTGACTGCTTACTTTTGTGTCTTTAAATCTACCTTTCTTTAAAGAAACAATAGTAACAGCACTTGGTCATTTCTTCAACTTTTTTTTTTTAATTTTTTATTTTTACCGAGAACATGTATTGGTACATTGTATACATAATGATCATAATCAACATGGTTATTTTGTACCTGTACATGATACATCTTGGTTTTCCCCCCTCCTCCCCCCTTCCCCTCCCTTCCCTTCACCCACCCCTCCCTATTTGCAACAAGTGTAGTTACACTTTACCATTTTTTCCCCTTTCATTTTACTTTTCTTTTAACCTTCTTCTTTATCCCCGTTTTCCCTATCTAGTTCTCCTCTCTTTTGAATACTATCTCTCTCTCTTTTTTTAAACATAATATCTATTCTACCCCTTTGTCCTTATTTACACTTATGGTTTCTCATATCAGAGATACAATTCGATGTGTACTAATAAGTGTCTGATTTATTTCACTTAATAGTATGTTCTCAAGGAACATCCATTTACATACAAATGACTCTAGTTTATCCTTTTTTATGATGGTGTAGTACTCCATTGTGTAGAAAAACCACACCCTTATTATGTAAAAACAGAAAAGGGGCAAGATCAAGTGAGTTCCACTTTTACTTTTTTAAACTTTAGTGGTATGTGAAAACCAGAGAGCCATTGATCCACGCCATCATAACAATTTAGCTGGACCATTTTCCCCACCACTGGACAGTTAAGAGACCTTCTGAGATTTACTATAAACACAAACCCACCTATCCTGGGAGACATTGGTGATGGGGAAGATGAAACCTCTTCTCTGTCCTTCTTGCCTTCTTGTCTCATGGTTGGAAAGATTCAGAACAAAGATTCAAACTCTTTTTACCTGGGCATTCAAGCACTCTGAGAAAGTGTAGGTTTTCCTATATGGACTTCCCAAATGGCCTTATAGCCCTTTTAATAAGAAGATAAATTGATAGAGGGCACTGAACTCTGCAGAAAGCAGAAGTTTATGTTTTGGGATTCTTTTACCTTTAACAAGGCAGACCAGTGTCTGAGTGGCTAAAGGCAATTTTCACCCTCTCTCTGCAATGCTTGCCTCTTTGTGAGTAGATCTTCCTCCCAGGCTTTCAATGCCCCCGATTATCTACCTCTCTTTAAGACAATCCATGCAGGTTAAGATGCTTTTTCATTAACAACAGAAAATAAACACTGACTACCTTTAAATGAAAGGAATTTATCGGAATGACAGACTATGTAATTCCTAAAATCAAAAGATTTACAGAAAATGTAGGCTTTGGAAAGATAAGAGTGACTCCAGAAATCGAAGTAACAGGAACTAAGTGACAACTTCTATAGCATGCTACCACTGGAATGAATGATTTTCAATCATTTTCTTAAAAAAAAAATTGTCACACTGCTCAACATTCAGCTTCACATGCTGGCTAGTGTCATTTGCCCATTCTTGGTAAGAAGTGCAATAGATTTTGATGGCTGGCTTCAGCAAAACTATAGGCAATGGAGGAGGGGAAGTCTCCAAACAGGAGACTAGGGGATGCTTATCAGAGGGGAAAGGGTGGATTGCGAATGGCCAGAACAACAGATGGGCCCTTCAGTCTCCACAAAGACCATTCTGCCATGCATTTCAGACCTAGGCCTCCAACATTCCCCAACATCAAACTGATTCTCAGGAGGACAGTAAATCCTCTATAAACTCACAGGGCTGAAAGGCCCTTGTCATTTCACAAAGAATAGCATCTTAATTTAAATATCACCTGGTAATAGCAAAGACTCTCCCTAACAATAAGACCAGTTTGCATGGCAGGTAGAACTGCCTTAGGTTTGATCATAAAGGCATTTGATAAATCAACTTGACCTTAGGGTAAATCTTTGAATGTTAATATGAAATAAAATCCTGGCCACTAATCTTATTATCATTCCAAAATCATCATCAAGGTGAGCATTTTAATAAGCCAAATAATTGTTTAAGACTCATTAGGCCTCTTACCATTTGAGTTGGAATTACCAAAGGAAAAAGTGTGCTTTGTGAAGACCCTCTGATGATATTTAACTGTTTAGGACAATGTTCTGCATATTACAGGTGTTATCTGAACGTTAACAGAGGTTTTTATTTCTTACAACCAAACACTCCACAAATTATCCTCTATATCATAGATCAACATAGAAAGGAAACCTATTCTAACTGTAGTGTAAGAGAGGACTTCTAAAGGAAATATAAATCTGGTGCCAATAGAATCTATTCTGTCTCATTTTGTTTTGATTATTTAAGAATATTTTGATTTCACCTCATTTTATATTATGTGCACTGCCACAAAAAATACTAATCTTAATGAGTTTTTGTGCCATAGGCGTTTATTGTCTCTCTTTCTTTGTATACATAGCCAATTTAACTTTAAGCATAGAAGCAAGAGAATTTTTACATTGCAAAAGGGAAAACAGCTTGTCAGAATTGGATGCATGACTTTTACGAAAGGGAGTAGGTGGCTTGTTGAAATGTATTATGAAGGAATGTGAGAACAGATTAATTAGTGCTGGATGTTGCAGTAGATTACTTCATACCATTCCTTGTGCAGGTCCTATAAGATGTAAACAGAAGTTAACACACAGTAATAACCTTTGCCTTCTGTACCTTTGATAATCGTCTGCACCTTTATGTATTGATTATCTTGCCAACCTGTCAGCTCTTGGATGCCTTGTGGAAAAGACAAGCACGCTGACAGCCAGCCAGCAAGCATGAAGACAGGGAAGAAGGGTGTTAGCAGGAAGACTACCTTCATCCCCAATAATCAATTGAATTCCTGTTAGTAGTATTCTCAGAGTGTGTGTTTTGAGCTTGGATTGTGTCTCACAGTCCACTCAGAAATACAGTCATGTGGAAAAGTGGGTGCACGATGGATGAATAAAGATTTCCAGTGCTCTACTTGGATTTACAAAGGAATGGGGGAGGAGGGTACTCTGTCTTTGCAAAGCTGAAGGCCTACAGACTTTCACTACAATCTTCCCATCCCATCCCCTTAGCCATTCCAGTGTTTGAAAAAGTGGTACAACTGGCTGAGACTGGAGAGTCAGGCCAATCTTAGTTCAGCCTCAGCTCTTTTATGACCTAGCCCCATGGGAAGCACTGGGAAAATGGCCCACATTCTCCCAGTTTAAGTTTTCCTGCAGTGGCACTGTGAGGATTAAGTGGAATCATATAGCAGAAGTTTCTGGTACACATCAAGTTTTCCTTTAGTAGGTTTAAAATTAGCTACCAATGTGTGAGAGCCTGTATGTCTCTGGTTCTTTACATGGGCTTATTCCAGGCACTATCTAAAGAAAGTATGATCACCACTTAGTTTTGGGCACACTAAATTTACAGAGGGTGAATGATTTGGAATTTGAACTCAAATCTTTGGATTGCAAAGCCTATGTACTCTCTAGTGAGGTAGTAGTTATTTATTTGTTTTGTTGTTTTTGAGACAGGGTCCCCCTGTGTAGTTCAGGCTGAACTCACCAAGCAGCCCAGGGTGGCTTTGAACTCAAAATGATCCTCCTGCCTCAACCTGCTGAATGCTGGGATTACAGGCATGTGGCACCATGCTTGGCCCGTTAATAGTTATTTTTGGTCCTAAAGATTATAGCCAGTCTGTTTGTTCAAGTTCTGCACATCATTACAAAAATTAGGAATATCCACAGCAAACATTCATATTCAATATTATTTGATCAGAAGAAAATAAAGAGGAAGTTACACCAGATTGTATTATGCCTGAATGACATTTGAAGACTTTGCATTCAAAGGGACCCGCCCAGGAAGTTAATAGGAGTGTGCTGCCTTCTTAGTCCCTTTTATTATCTACAATTATGAAAGTAGACACCACTTACTAGTTGAGAATATGATAATGAAAGTTGAGATTCCAAAAGTTAATCATGAAAGCAAATCAGAATCCCAGAAAACTGTAGCAACTATCAAAATTTCAGAAATATTCTCTTTGTCTTCTTAGCAATAATTACCTTTATAAAATCTTTATTCTCATGTAAGAATGGGCTATTTCCAAATTCTAACAGGAGTACTAGTAAGTATTATTTGGGTATCAGGTATATTCTAATGATACTTCTTTGAGCCCTGGGAAATTATTAAGGAAGAGAGGCAGCATGGTGTGCAAGAAAGCTGGCTGGGCTTAAATCCAGATGATTCAAGGTCCGGTCCCTGCTCTCCTATTAATGAGTTCTATGACTTCAACAGGTCACATGTCCTCTGGACCTGCATGCCCTTATCTGTGAAGTGGGTCTGCTAATTTGTAAAGGTCCCGAATATTCCTGAGATTGTATGACCTGTAATAGCTAAGGGTTATGACAATATAGGTTACGTGGTTGTTTTTCTGATTCTTTAGTCAACAATGGGTCTAATTCTTAGACATCAAAGAAAAATAGGAAGGGGTGGTAATCTTTCTCTTCGCTGTCCATTTGCAAGTCAAAGGACTGTTCACTTTGTTGGCTAGAACTCCCATGCAGTCTTCCATACAGCCCAACATGGGGTGGGTGCTCCAGGAATGGTCATGGACCACTGCTCCTGCTGCTGTTGCTGCACACCGTGCTGATGGTGATGGTGATAGTAATGGGCTGGTGCAGTCAGGCACAGGTTCAAGGAAGCTTGGTGAGAATCTTTCCAGGGTAGCCCTTAGACTATCATTCTCTCTCTCTCTCTCTCTCTCTCTCTCTCTCTCTCTCTCTCTCTAAATCCATCTTCCCTGCTTTACAGGGAGCCAGGGCTGTAATCAAGCAATGAAGGTCATCGGAAGATTCCATTCTGACTCTAGAAATACAGGCATCAACTTGAAAGGTTTGATTCTTCTTCCTTTACTCTGAAATACATCGTCTTGGATTGGAAGAGGCGAGTGCCATGGGGTGAATAGTATCAGTGATTCCTTTAGTACTTAGGGGTCTAGTCTCCTAAAAAAGGCAGAGTATCTGCTATGTGCCAAGCACTGCATTAGCCATTTCACATGTGTTCTTCCATGATAGTAAAAATAACTTTTACTATCAATAAAGTACAGATACAGAGATGGGGGCTAGCGAGGTGGTATCTCCATACCCGTGTGGCTTGTTAGTGCCACAGGGAGAGACGAGTGCTGTTCATCGGACACAAGCCTTTCCCTCCTCCTTTAGTGCTTCTGTCTCTGGGGTGTTTGTTTGTTTGGGTTGAGGATGGCATGTTCTAGATAAGACTGAACCACAATAACTTTTAAAATTTACTTACTGGAAGAGCAGAAGACAGGATTCCCACTTGAAGACTGATTTCTGTTTTTCCAGAGGTCAGAATTTGAATTAACTTTGGAATGGCTGGATTTATGCTTTGGTGAAATCCTTTCATGGGCTTCAGTTTACCAAAAGTAAAGCAAAGGGTTCTTATTCTTTGTACATACCACAAAAAAAAAGCATTTTGTTTCATAGATAGAATTACTTCTCTGTAGATCATAATGCCTTACAAAAAGTTTGTTTTCTACGTATTAGTTTTCATTCTTGGGAGACTTGTATTTGTGCTTTTCCAAATGTGCCATGTCTAATAGGTCCTGGCAGGCTGTAGTTAAGACATGAACACATGTCTTTACCATTTTATGTTATGGTAGAGACACTATTCCTGCTAGGACACCTGCAAAAACCCAAGCTCTTCTGCTGAAATCCTTCCATAGTGTTGTTGTGTTTTGAGACCCTGAATAACTCCAGTTTTCAGTTCTATATTGATGTCATATATTATTTCATTCCAATGGGTTTTGCTAAAGAGAATGTGCCAGACCAAAATAAATAAATGAATTAATTTAAGAAACAGCAAAATCCAGAAGAAAAAATAGAACCTTGAAAGCATTACCTAGGAATGCTTAAAAACCCTGGATGAGGGAGCCTCACCATCTTTTCATAAAAGAGTGATGAAGTGAAGTCTTAATGTAATTTGGACAGTGGAGGAAAGATGACCATACAAGACATCTGGGATAGGTAAATAATACTTGGAATCATTTATTTCCTAACAAGTTAGGAAATCTTGTATTCTTTTTTTTATTCTTGGGAGGCTTGTGTTTAAACTTTCTGTATATTTTTGTCTCCAAAATAAGTCTGTTCGCATTATAAATTTTATTCTCTCTTTCCTGTATCCTTCACACACTGAGTAGCTCATGAGTAATAAGGTTCACATGCAAAGGTTTTGAGTGCCTTTTCATATCCTAGACAAATCAGTATAAGAACTATAAAACCACGTCTTAACTCACTTAAATCCTGCCCTATTTGTTCTTTATTACTACTTATCAACTCCAGTAAACATTTGCCAACTTTTGTCATTAATTTGCAGCTAAGTGACTTTACCTAGTACCTATAGCAATGGTTGTGAGCCATCTCTATGGTTCTGAAGTAAACTATGGTAAAAAAAATCACTCATTTTTTCCTAATTGTCCCATAATTCACTTAGGCCAGTTTTTAATATTCTCACAGATATTAAGGCAAGAGACATTTCACAGTTTTCAACACTAAGATATATTTTCTTAACGAGTCTCTATTTGTTAAAACTTTTAAAAATAAAAAAAAGTCATAACCAAGCAACAAAATCCAGCTGAATATGAAAGTCAAGTCTCCCAAATTTCTAGTCCTAGAGTACAGTATTACTTATGTAACATATTAGAAGCTTTCTCATAATACATTAAAGACATAAATTATAAAATGCTCTTTAGAATTGGTGGTGACAACAATATTGCCTACGATACAAATAGCCTAATCTACTGCCCTGTATACCTTAGCCCTCTATTCTGGTTAGGAAAAAGGTCCTCACCTGCAGTCTTATTGGCTCCTATTTGCTTACTAATGCTGACAGGATGTTCACAATTTACGTAATCATTAGGTAACATGCTCAAAGACATGGCATTTGCAAATTCTCCCTTATTCACAGGTTTTCCTCTCCATAGCTAGTAACCAAAGTGATGACAAATGAAAGGCACTTTTAAGACCTTCTTTCTGCACCTTTAAAGAGTTCCAAGGAAAGTGAAACCGTTTATTGAGGACCTACAATGCTCCAGACATTGTGAGCTACAAAGATCAGCTAATTTAATTGTCTT
The DNA here is from genome assembly GCA_004026905.1 of Hystrix cristata. Classification (NCBI taxonomy): domain Eukaryota; kingdom Metazoa; phylum Chordata; class Mammalia; order Rodentia; family Hystricidae; genus Hystrix; species Hystrix cristata. Next base: position 51,034 of record PVJO010006398.1, on the reverse strand, counting down.
CCTTGAATGAAAGAAAAATGGCAGCAAACAGCAAATGTGATGTACAGTACACAGACACTCTTATCACTCAGTGGTCTCTCCTTGTCAGTTCCTCAGAATAGATGCTGGATCTGAGATTCTCTTCAACTTACACTGTTGATGGTAAGTGCAAATGGAAACCACAACTTGTAAAGGTCTTAGTCCTAAGCCCAAAACTGTTATAACAAACTTACCTTCAAGGAAGAGTCTCTGAGAAAGCATTTTCCTTTCAAAATGGCAAAATAGGGCTTTTATATCCAGACTTGTTCAAGCTGAGAATTCTTAGACTGAAGTGGGAGGATTTCAACGTGGAATCTGGAGCTGTTAACACAAGTGTGTTGTATTTTTAAGAGCACTTTTGGAGAAGCTCATAGAGTTCCTTAGATATCAACAGTGTGGTTTAGACAGTTTCGAAGAATTCTGTGTAAATTAATCAAACCCATATGGAATAAGTCTTAAAAAAAACATATGATTAAATAATTCATTTGAATGAACTTAAAATATTTGAAAAAGTATCTGTGACAATTTTTCTAGGTCATATGTCCAACTTTGAGAATTTAAAATCACTTTTACAATTTTATAAAACATAAAATTGGTTCATAGTCCTGCCAAAACACCTCTCTGTTGCTTTGAGCACATTTTAGCCCTCCATCATCTTGAACAGAACTCCACTCAAATAATCAGTCAAGTCACGTTTGCCACAGAAGTTGCTTTTTGTAACAATGATCCCCAGGAAACCCACAGATTTCTGGCTTCACGATGGAAGCTGATGTACATCAGAAGAGAGTGGCTAACAAGACCCTCTTGACCCGATCTGCCACACTCTCCAAGAAGTCAGTTCAAAATGAATTTTCGATCTAAATGTAAAAATGAAAACTATATAACTCCAGAAGAGAACATAAGGAAATCCTTTCTGACTTTGGATTAGATAATGATTTCTGTGATATTTCACCAAAAGCATAAGCAACAAAAGAAAAAATTTGAAATTTATCAAAATCTAAAAATTTTATGCTTCAAAGGACACCATCAAGAAAGTGAAAAGACAACACATAGAATAGAAGAAAATATTTGAAAATTGTAAAATGTATAAGAACTTGTATCCAGAATATATAAATAACTCTGACCATGCAATAATAAAAAGATAACCCAGTTTTAGAATGAGCAAAGATTTCAGGCATAATGGTGGACATCTGCAGTCCCAGCTACTCGGGAGGCTAAGGTGCGAGGATCACATGAGCCCAGGAGTCAAGACTAACCCACATAGCCAAATATTCAAGATCAGCCTGGCCAGCATAACAGACCACATCTAACAACAGCAACAACAAATGAGCAAAGGATTTTAATAGATATTTCTTCAAAGACACACAAATGACCAATAAGCACATGAAGAAGTGTTCAACATCATTAGAAATTAAGGAAATGTAAATGAAAGCCACAGCAAGATACCATTTCACAACTACTAAAAAGTCTAAAATGAAAAAGAGAGATAATAGCAAGAATTGATGAGAATGAGAGGAAATAGGAATCCTTTCACACTGCTGGTTGGGATGTAAAATGATGCATCTACTTTAGAAAGTAATTTGACAGTTCTTAAAAATGTCAAAAAAAAATGTCAGATGTAGTTACCATAATCCAGCAATTCTGGTCCTAGGTATACTCAAGAGAATTAAAGACTATGTCTTTGTAAAAATGTCACAGAATCATTATCCATCGTAGCCTCAAAGTGGAAATAACTCAAATCTTCAAGAACTGATGAATGCATAAACAAAATGTGGTATACCTTTACAAAGTGATATTGTTTATCAATAAGAGGTAATGAAGTACAAATATGTATTACTGCATGAGTGGAATGTGGAAACATTACGCTAACTGAAAGAAGTCACATATTGAATGGTTCTGTGATATGAAATGCTCAGAATAAGCAAATACATCGAAAGTGTATTAGTGGTTTCCAGGGACTGCGGGTAAGAGGGAATGGTAAGTGACTGCCATTGGGTGTGGGGTTCATATTAGTCACTTGGGTTGCTGTAACAAATACCATAAACTGGGTGGCATTAAGAACAGAAAATGATTTCTCATAGCTTTAGAGTCTGAGATCAAGGTGCCAGCCAATTTGGTTCCTGGGAAGGGCTATTTTTCCTGCTTTGTATATGGCTATTTTTTACTTTGCGTTCACATGTCCTTTCCTCAGTGCATACATATGGAGAAAATGAAAAATTTTTGTTGTTCTTAGTTTTTTTCAGCACTGGGAATTGAGCTGAGATTTTTGTGCACAGCTACATTTCTAGCCTTTTTTTTTTTTTAAGACAGCATTTCACTAAGTCACTAAGTTCCCCAGATTGGGCTCAAACTATCCATTCTTCCTGCCTCAGCCTCGGAGTGCTGGGATTGTAGGCATGTACCACTACATCCATCTCTGTGTTCTTATAAAGTCACCAGTCACATTGGGTTAGGATCAGCGCCTATATGAGCTCACCGAACCTTAACACCTCCTAAGAAATCTACTCACAGTGCCATTACATTGAGGATTCTAATTCTTCAACCGAGGAAATTTAGGGGGATGCAGATATTTAGTTCACAGTGTTTCTTTTTGGGGGGACACAAATGTTTAGTTCACAGGGATTCTTTTTGGGGTGTTGAAAGTATTTTGAAATTGTGTAGCTGCACAACATAGCAAACATGAAAACTACCAAGGTGTGTACTTTAAATGATGAACTTTATAATTTATGAAACATTATCTTAATAAAGCAATCATTAAACAAGGAAACTAAAAGACATTTTGAAGACAAATAGTTATTTCTATACTGTTCATCACTGAGGGTGGAGTCAACAGGTTTAAACAAGTAGAAACTTTTTACAACATTCTCTTCATTTCCAGAAGTATGACACATGTAGCACTTATGCTGGACTTTTTCTTTTTTTGGTGTTTACAAACACAAGATACTGAGTAGACTAACTGTTTGGTTCATTTTATTATAATCCCTTTGACACTTACGCTAAAGAACACTTGCTCCAGGGCAAATGTTGAAGGTTCAGTATTTTTAGCTTCTAATGACCTCAGATCTGTTCCGTATGCTTCCCAGTTCCATGCATGTGTATGTGTTAACCATGGAGACTGGCCATATACACACATTCAAGGAATTACCTCAGAAGGAAGCACTTGGGCAGCAGTCTCAGCAGGGAGTGGGAGCGTTTAATATGCTGCTATTGGGAAAACTGGAGGATCCCTCATAATTGGACATCCTTTTGGGGCAGTTGCAGTGTTTCCCCCATGGGTGGTATACTTGAGTGCTGGAAGCATGTATGGCTCTCTTTGAGCTTTTTCTATATGTCATTATTGGGTCGAACAATAGGTTCTTAACCAGAAATACAGGTGTTTCTGACAATAAAACCCGAGGAATTTACTATATATATATCTGCATTCCTGACTCATATAAATGACCTAAGTGTGCATAGGCTTTCTTTAACACTTAGATGTCTGCTTTGGTAAGTCATCAAACTTCACATTTTAGGGACTTGTGGGGACTTACCTAAAGTATGTCTTTATAGAGAATGAAGAACTTGACTTGTTCCATTACCTACTAGTAACTAATGTTTACAAAGGAACTTTGATTAAATTGGTCATTTCAGCATCTACTTAGAATGCCCTAAGATTTTATGTGTTGCAGTTTTGCCTGCTACTACTGGAGTTAGGGAGTTTTTCCTAGAAAGATGATGCTGGCATACAGCTTTCAAAGAGAATCTGGAGGTTGCCAGGAAGAACAATGAGGAGAGAATTCTCCAGGAAAGAAAGGGTGTGTGTGTAGAAAAGCTTGGAGGCAGGAAAGGTCTCAAATGAAGATGAAAGACTGCATTTCAGAATAATGTAGATTAGCCAAGAGGGCATACTAGATTCAGATTAGAAAGTGGTTTGACTTTGTCTAAAGAAATAAAGACTTTGCCTTGAAGCCAATGGAGTGTCATTCAAAGATTCTTTATAGGAGAATGACATATGTAGGGATTTTTCCCCTTTGTTAAGTGTCATTTTTTTTTTTTTGTTAAGTGTCATTTTAAGATTTACCCCGATGACATGTGGAATAGGTAGGGATTACAAGGATACTATCCAGATAAAAAGATGCACCGTAAGAGTCTTACAAAACAATACAAACAAGTTGATATATAACAAGTGTTGTACAAACTGCTGTGATGGTTAAATTTAATTGTTGACCTGATTAGCCTGGAACACACCCAGGGGATTAGTAAAGCACACTGCTGTGTGTGTCCAGGTGGGTCATGGAACTGTGACCTTGGGTACTACATCTGGTGCCTGACTCCTTCTTCTCTGGCACTGCTCTGCTCTGTTTCCCAGCTGCCATGTACTAAGCAGCTTTGCTTCACCTTGTCTTTTTACCACCATGTTTCTCTCTTAGAGCCACTTGACCATGGACTGACTCTTCTGAAATCATGAGCCAATAACCCTCTGGTCCGTTAAGTTGTGAATGTCTGGTATTTTGTTCAACAATAGTAAAGCTGACTAATAGATGAAGCACAAATTAATGAAGGCTGCTGACTATCAGAGGTTTTAGGAAAGGTACAAAACATAGGTAACCTTAGTGAAAACTGACCATTTTCCGTCTTCACTTTGCTTTTCTCTCCCAATTAAGTGGCTTTGGAGATAGTCATACCTCATCCTCCCTGGATGGATTCTCCCTTCCTATTTACATTCAAATTTATATGATAATAATATCACCTAGAAAAATATTATTGTAAGAACATAAAATAATTGAAAGCAAAAAGAGGAGTTGCAATGTAAAGTATATCAGCCTGTTGTTTTATTGCCACAGCTCCAATCAATGTCTCTTCTTTAAACCAGACAAATTCATAGGAGGACCACCAACAACCCTACATTCCCCATGATGGATTGTATGTCCTAGGAAGTGTAGAGATTCTCTCCTTAAGGCTATTTTAAGAATTGTTCTTATAACATGGTTCATAAGGTATTAAACTAGGTAGAATAAACACAAGGAATTTTTCTTGCATGGAGTTTTTCTCCACTGGCTGTCAGGTTGGTGAAGAACATCATAAATCACCTTGACAGCTATAGTAGCTGGTCCAGTCTTTTTCTGCCAAAATGAAGAGTTAGAAATTTATTTAAAATTTATAAAATATTGTATCTTTTCTACTCTTTACAGTAATTGTACTCAGATTTGCTGATGATGTATATGCAAGGAATGAGAAAGTAAGGAAGATCATGTATGTTGGCAAGGATACAGAATTCTCTTTTGAATGTTGATGAGGCTAGGAAAGTCAATGGAATAAGAGATTCTGATATAAGAGAACAGACCAATCATGAAACTGATTTTAAAAAACCCACTAAAGAGCATCAATATAACACATTATTAATAATTTTCACATATCACAGCTTTTATAACTTTCATATGAAATCTGTACTAGCTATTTTCTCCTGGGATAAAAAAAAATGAGACTACCAATGGTGCCACAGCCAAAAAATTGAACATCTGCCCTAATCCCACATCTACTCTTTGGACTACATCATAGCTATTGCCACCTTGATTTGTGTTCCAAAAAGATACTCTTTCAGTATTCTCTCTGCTCTTAACAGAGTGGAAATGTGGTAGTTCTTATTGTATTTAAATATTTATAACATTACATTTACTGAGAACATAAGAAGAACTAAGATCTGTTCCGAGATTTTTATGTTGAATATATGAGGTGTGTACTATTATAATTCCCATATTGGGGATGATAAATCCAAGACATTAAGAGGTTTGGGAACTTTCCCAGGGTCATATATTTAATAAGTAGTGGAAGTGACAGATGCCAGGCCCTGTGCCAAATGTTTTATATGAATTATTTCGTTTAATTTTTATCATAATTCCTATTAGTATCCTATTAATATTAACAGCCTCTTCATTTTCATAGATGCAAAAATGTGGATTAGCGATATATAATGGAGCCATGATCAAGTCAATTATATATTAATGTAAAACAAGGTTTTGTTCACATGGAGCTAATAATGATACCTGAACAGGTAGCTTATACAGTATAGCTGGGATATAGTAATTGGGACATTATATGGGGGCATTCCCACATAAGGAATGACTTTCATCATTGAACTGTACACATCAAATTTCTCATACATTTCTTTGAAACTTAATTTATTTTGGAAGCAATATTTTTGGAAAATATAATTCTTTTACTGCAAATATACTATGTGAATTATTCTTGAGTTAGTTTTATAAAGTTCAGTTGTATTGTTGTTAAAAGATGAGACCTTTATTGATGAACACGTCTACATTTTGATGTTATACCCAGAAGAACTTCTATTTCTGCCTCTAATATGCAGGCTGCTTTTTATTGTTTATAATCTGCTATGGACTTGAAAATCGGTCACACATTTAAAAATTGTGATTGCAGTAATAATAGGTGTTTAGAAAGCTCAGGAACATACACACAAAAGAATATGTTTTGAAAACCTACAATTAGCTATGAGTAAAATTATAAATAAGGTGTCTACAGAAAATAAGAGCAAATTTTAAAATGTTTATAGTACAGTAGATAAAGTAAGGAGACCTAAATATCAGGAATTCTTTATACATTCACCACATACTTGTTGAGTGTCTCCAATGAGAGAGTCACTCTTAAAATGGCAAACATACAAGTAGTCAGCACTTAAAAATAGATTTGATTTCTTTATGAGAAACAATATTTATATTATAATAAAATATAAAATTCAATAATAGCACCAAAAGCACACACAAAGCAGAGTGGCTTGGCAACACTGAAACTTTTAAAAGGCCAATGTATACCAAACAGAAGCTAAGAAACAGAAAATCAGCCTGTGATAGGTACAGTGATACATGGCTATCGTCCCAAAATTTAGGGAGACTGAGGCATGAGAAGCACAAGTTCAAGTCTCACCTGGGCAATAAGCAAAATCTTACTTCAAAATTTTTGTAAGGTTGGGATACCCCTGGGTTTCACTGCCAGAACCAGAAATGTCACACGAAATTAAGTAGAAATCACTTAATAGAAATGATGGGATAACTTTATAATGGTAAAAATCACAACTCATAAAACAGATGTATGAGCAATAAACCAGTATATAGCAATACCATGTATCAGGAAGCATACATGAAACACAGATGTCTCTTGCCGCCTGTCCTCAGCACGCTTAGACACAGGTTTATAAGGGAAATCTGCCTCCGTGTGGGAGCTCCTGTCAGAGAATGAGAGCTGTGCTCTGCAGCACTGGCGAAGCCTAGGAAGAACTACAACATCCTCTTATTTCACAAACTATTGGATTTCAATGCACATAATATAGTTTGTTCATATCACACCCATCTTTGCTTAAGTTAGGCTTCCTGACTATCTCTGACCTCATTTTAAACAAGCAGTAGTACAAAGAATCCTATCCCTTTCTCAGGCTGAATAAGAAAGCGACTTCAAGAAATCTAAACTACAGGAGTGAACATGCACCCAAGAATCACCAATCATTTGAGAAAGGTAACACAAAAGAAAATACACTAAGTACAATACAAAGAAGAACTTACAATGAAAAAGCAAAGTTCTTAAAACGGTCAGTGAAGGATTTTGACAAAATAACTATATAACTGATCTTCCATTTTCATGAATTCCACATCCCCAGATTCAACCAAATGAAGATCAAAAACATTTGAAAAAAATTACATTTGTATTGAACATGTACAGACTTTTCTTGTAATTATTCCTTACAATTGCCATATAATATCTATTTGCATAGCATTTACATTGTATTGGGTGTTTGAAGTAACCTAGAGATTATTTAAAATATATACACAGAAGTTCTATACAAATACTGATGTTTTATATAAGAGATTTGAGCACCTGTGGATTTTGGTATTTGCAGGGGTTTCTGGAGCTGATCTCTCACTGGCATCAAGAGATGACTGTAGTATTATCCTCAAAGCACACAAGAAAGATTGCATTTATAAAAGCCATCTAAATAACATGGAATTAGAAGCTTGGTTATTTAACTTTTTTTTTTTTTTTTACCAAGAACATGCATTGGTACACTGTATACGTAATGACCATATTCAACATGGTTATTTTGTACCTGTACATGATATATCTTGGTTTCCCCCCCTCTTCCCAACCTCTCCCTTCTAGTTATTTAAATTTAAAGTCAATCACTGGACAGCATGGAAAAAGGTGTAGTGCTAGGGAGAGTGAAAGAAGTCATAATGAAGATTTCTCTATACATAGTACAAGAAGAAAAAATAAAAAGTCAAAATAATTAAAAAACATGCACAATATACCCAGAAGTTTTAAAATTTATCTAAGAATAAATCTAGATAGACTAGAAAGAGTGAAAAGGAACATCACTTAAGTAAATAAAAAAGATCCTTTCCCAGAACTGAAGAAAGACATGAGTCCTTAGACTGAAAGTCTCTACTAAACGTTTAGAAGAATGAATTAAAAATAAACAAAACTCTCAAATCTAATCACAATTTAGTGAATTCAGAATAATAAAAAGGAAGTCCAAAAAGATTCTCCAAGAGAACAAAATAGTTAACACAAAAGACAACAAGGATCTGACTTTCATCTGCAATATCGGCTGCCAAAAGGAAGAGGGGACGAGTTCTTCCAGAATGGCAGAGTAAGCATATCCAAAAACCCACTCTATAAAGGCAAGCAGAACATTGGAAACAACTGTCAAAATTCCAGAACTCTGTGTATTTAGAAATGTTTGCACTGTTGTGGAGCATTCCAGTTACTGATGTAACAAATTATTATAAATTCAGTGGCTTTAAACAACAATAATTTTACAGTTCTGTAGATTAAAAGTTGACACAGGATTAAAACTAAGAAGCTGACAGAGTTTTATTCCTTTCCGGAAGTTCTAAGGAAAAAAAAATCTATTTCTTTGCCTTTTACTTCTAGAAGTTGCCTACATTCCTTGGCTCATAATCCCTTCCTTAATCTTCAAAGCTATCCACAATGCATCTTTCTGACTCTCCTTTTGTAGTCATGTCTCCCTTCGGCAAAAGCTGGGAAAAGTTCCCCTTTTATCCTATGTCTATCCCCTTCTCAGCAATACTGTAGTTTTGAAAATGAAGAGTCTCACAACTACTGCTATGAAAAATGGCGACTTAGTAGTCACTGAGGGGCACAGGAGAGGTTTGGACAGGTTCTACTAAAGCCTATGTCCATATAGTTGTGACTATGTGGCTTGTATGGCAGCTCCCTGGAGGTGAGGGCATTCTCATGGTTTGTCTCTATTGCCCTAACTCTGATCTCCCTTTGGGAGAAGCATTCTATCCCCAAGGTGTTTGTCAAAAACAAGCAGCTGCCTGAGGAATCATAACATCTGGGAAATAAGGGATGGATGGAAAAGCTTGAAAGAAATTGTGGGAGTGAAAGTTTTGAAAAGTTCTAACGTATTTCTGAGAATCTAAAAAGTCATACACATGTGTGGGGCTGTGTGCATGTCTAACAAAGATGCGAGATGAGTCCAGTCTCCCACCTTGGGCTTATCTTGGGGCTCTGCAATGCAGAAAGTGAAGGCTAAGGCAGAGTTACAAACTGCCAGAGTATTGACGTTTTCCCCAACGCAGAAACCATTGGCAAAGTCTGAGAGAATTTTTTGCAACAAAACGTTAAAGGAAATTTCTGTCCAATCATCAGTTGCCAATAAACTAACCAAGAAGGGGCTTCAGTGGCTGTATATAACAAAGGATAAGGACTTCATGAAATTAATCTGGGAAAGTTATTAAAGAAACAAATAGCAATTATGACAATATTAGATCCAAGAAGAGGTATGATTTCCCAAGTCCATTTAAATTATTTATTCATTTTTGGAGAGTGATATCAATAAGATGGTAGCACTCTTCTCCTTACAGAAACATCTTACAAGAGCTAAGGAACCAGGCAAGAATACCTGAATGGAGCATTACAATAAGATTTATTGAAGAGGTTAGGAAGGTCAGTTTTCTGTTACCCATGTCACTCTAACCACAGATCTGAGCAGCAGGGAGAAAGATACCCTCCATGAGGAAGGAGAATATTGAACCATGGACTCCAGCCCCGGGTCTCTCTCAGTGAACTTCAATGACAATGGGCCCCATAGACCCATCATCCAGGCCCACATCAGCACCAGATTAGTCCGTGTGGTATCTAGATCCGGGCCAACCCTCACAGTCAGATCTTCCAGACCCAACCACCACCAGGCACAGTTTCAAAATACATAGGAGATGAAGGATTATTATGTGTGCTATATAAAGAGACAGAGTAAAATAAGCCTAACAAAATTAACAAATGAATAGAAGAGGCAGTTCAAAGAAGAAATGCATATGGGAACAAATATCAGAAAATATATTCCACTTCACTAGTAACTAAGAAAATACAAATTAAAATAGTGTTGAGATTGTATTATTCACCAGATTGGCAAATATTTTAAATTTTCATAACATCCACTGTGAGAAAATGGAATTTCTCATTCACTGTTAATAGAAGTGTAAATTGGTACAATCTTATTCAAAGGCAACTTGGTAGGAACTATCAAATTTAAATGTATAAATACCTTTACAATCACATTCCAGGAGCCCATCCTAGAGAAATAGTGGGAAATAAGCACAAAGATGTTTTCACAAATTTATTTTGGTCCCTTTTTTATCACAATAAACGTATTTATGTATTTATTTTAAAGATTGAACCCAGGGTCATGCATGCCAAGTGAGCACTCTACTACTGAGCTACATCCCCACCCCTTTCCTTTAAATTTTATTCTGAGAAGGGATCTTGATTAATTGCCCAGGCTGGCCTTGTGCTTGCCATCCTCCTGCCTCAGTCATCTGGGTAGCTAAGATTACAGGCACACACCCTCAACAGAATCAAAAATTTTTTAATTGACCTAAATATCATCTTAAAGAGGAAATTTTTTCTTTTCCATCCCATTTAAAAAAAAATAAGAATACAGTTATGTAAATATGCATTTAAAAACAATTAATAAGAGGGGACAAGTGAAGTGGACACTTCACAGAAGAAGTACAGATGACCAATAAATACATGAGGAAATGCTCAACAACTCCGGCCATTAGAGCAATGCAAGTTAATACAGCATTGAGATTCCATCTTGCTCCAGAAAGCATGGCTATAAAGATTTCAAATAACAACAAACTCTGGTGAGGCTGCAGGGGAAAAGGGAACTTTCTGCACTGTTGGTGGGAATGTAAGCTAGTACAACTACTATGGAAATCAATATGGAGAGTCCTCAAAAAACTAAAACTAGCAATTCCATTTAACCCAACTATTCCCCTTCAAGGTAGCATTCTAAAAGAGTTAAAAACATCATTTTACAGTGATACATGCACACCCATGTTTATAGCAGCATAATTCATAATAGCAAATCTTGGAAGCAGCCTACATGTCCATCAGCAGATGAATGGATAGAGACAATGTGGCACTGTATGTATACACAATAGAGTACTATTCTGCCATAAAGAAGGACAAACTTGTAGGATAATGGATGCACCTTGAGACCATAATGTTAAGTGGAATAAATCAGACACAGAAGCTTAACTATCTCATGATTTCTCTTATATGAGAAACCCAAAATATAAATAAAGAACAAAATAGGAGCTAAATAATAGGAAATAGGGAGATAGAGTGTTCTCAGAGGGCAAGGGGATCAAGAGATGCATGGAGGGGATAAAGAGGGGAGGGAAAAGGGATTAAAAAGGAATTAAAATGTGTTATGTACATGTACCAGCTCTGCACAAGGAATGTAAACGTTATGTACTAATAAAAATAAATACTGTAAAATGATAATGTTAATGAAAAATTTATGTGTTCTGTGACCTGTCACATTCTTTGCTGATGAATTGATTAATCCACATTAAATTCCTAATTTGAATTAAATAACAAAGTATCATCAGGAGTTTTATGAACTTAAAATCTAAAGTTTACTTGGAAAATCATAATAGGCAAGAAAATAGTAGGACCTTAACTTGCTGCTATATGCAGATGTTATTACTGATACTCATGTAGTTTATACTAAAATGATATATTTACATAAAATCCTAAATGAAAAAAAGGCACTAAAATGCCCTTCACTATATGACACAGTCTCAACTATTTACAAAAATGCAAATGTTAAAAGATATATATATAAAGACTGAGCAAAATGTGCAAATCACTAAATGATTTTATATGAATGACAGATTATTGATGGTTCACCTGTTTTATATTTTTATATATTTTTTTCTAACTTCCTACAAATAATGTTTATGGAAACAAAAATTTTATTTTGTGAAACTGTTTGGGAAAGCTTGATGGCACCTTCTGCAACATAAGCTGCCCAAGCGGGGCTTGAGGGATGCTAATTAGAAAATGATGAGTTAATTAAAGTTGTGCGTTTAGTCTCTATGGCAAGGATTTCCTTTAATCCAACAGTGGTTTTCTCTCCATTTGCAGAATGTGGTTTCTGGATGAAACGCTGAGAGCAGACTGACCCTCTGGCCACAGCACTCAAGTCAGGGAGGCACACTCACAGGTGCACTCTGTTTGGCACTGTTTGCCAAGATAAAATAGTTGTGCTTCCTCCCGTGCTGAGAGTTTCCAACTTGAGATGGGGCAAGAGAAACTCTAAACAGTTTGCCCTTTGCAGATGTATTGAAACATTACTTAAATTTACTGATTTTTCCATGCTTTTATCACTACCCTGAAAATAAACGAGGAGAAGAGGAACATAGAAAATACTGTCTTATACTGAGTGAAAGGGTATTTTCCCTGTAGTGCTGCGGCTCCAGTGCTCCTGGCTTAACATGAGAGCAAAGGAAAATGTAAAGGCCAGACTTTCCCCCTCATCAGCACCACTTTATTATAGAGACTTGGCGAGGTGGAGGACTGGTTCCAAAGCTGCCACACAGGAAGTAGGGACACCGTCTCACACAGAGCAGCGGGAACCTGAGAAACTTCGGGCCGTAATCCCATTTCCACTTCTCCAGGGCTTTAGACAACGATTTTGTTCTATAGTTCAGTTCCCTCTCTCCCAATTCCCATCGAGGTGTCTGAGCATTAATTAGTTACTGCTAATTAGGGCCACAAAGCTGAAAGGCACCACTGTATATGGTAATAGAGAGATACATTTTCATTATCTCTTATGCTCAGGATCACAGAACATACCCTGGGACTGTGCTCCCTTCATGGGCGCAGTCTCTCAACAGGGTACTTGCCACTCCACTCTCCCCACACAGTGGCTTTTGTCACCCACAGAGAGTCAGAGGACTCTGAGACATAGAGGCAAGCAAGACTAGCTCCAGAACAACCTGCAGAAAAGAATTCTGAATGAGTACATCTTGTGGTCTTGGTGTCTATCCCTTAATAAGATTGTCTCAACAGTTTCCCTCTCTTGGAGTGGAACAATTTTGACCCATTTCTGGAGTAGAAGGGGCCTGGGGGACTCCACTAGTAGTCTTTAGGACTCACCTGAAAAGCCACCACAAGATAATCTATCCAGTCAAAGTATTTCCCAAGCACCCAAATGTAATTTATGACAATGAACCAGTAATGGTGGCTGAAATGACCTTGATCTTAAAAAAGAACAAAGTCAGGAAGAAAAGAGACTCTCAGTCCTAGAATGCAATCTATAGCCATGGATTCATCGTTGAGGAAAAGGTCACCAATGCAGACCCTCAGGGGCAGCTGTCTGGTCGGTCCACAGAATAGTATACGCACATTTCTTGTTCTTGCCTCAACATGTATGTCAGTAGGGGTTGGGGGGGTTTGTCTGTTGGTTCATTTGGGGGGGTTCCCCTTGTAATATTGGGGTTTGTGAGTCTCCACATCATTTTGCTGTTTCCACTGTGGACCATGGTGACTCTGAAAGAACCTAAACCATGAAATAATGAATAGTGTAACCAGCTTCATGCAGCACAGTGGATAAAAACAGTATACAAAGTGCGTTGAGGCTGTGGACTCAGGATTTAGAGTACTCTCAAGACAGGTTCTCAGGATGACATAAATTCCTGCCATTTGTTCCACAGGCAGCTTGGCAGTCTTTCCGTCGCCTGCAGTAGGAGTACACATCTCGCCATAATCCTTGTCGTGGGGCAGACTAACGGTGGGAAACGTTACGCTGGTGCCTGTGGAGTGCTCACGAAGCCGGCGCGGGGCTGGACGTTGGAAACAGAGATCGAGGGGAAAGATGGGGGTAGGCTCTCGCGCTCAAATAATTTATACCCATGCCAGAAAGGTGTGGCTTGTAAAGTGAAATATACATTGTAAATTATATGTGCGAAGAAATAAATACTCATGTGCAACTCAGGTGGGAGGACTATAGACATAAGTCACTCAAGATGATAATGCTAAAAAAAAAAATCCACTATTTCTGTATTAGCTCACTTAACTGTCAGTGATCATGCAATACCACGAGGCAGCGATTCGACTCTCCATTTCAACTGGAAAGTTAAATAACTTGTTCATCAAACTAGCAGATAGCGATTCAGAGTTTGAACTCAGCAAGCTGGCTTCAGAGATTCTGTTCTCAAGCACCAAACCTCAATATGCTTTGCGGCATCACTGAGCCATCAGATTGGATGATACAAGCCCCACGGTCATGCGCTGTGCTTTACTGTGGCTGTGGCGTGCATGCAAATTTCGAAGATAAGAATATTTCTCGTTTCCCTCTATTTTAAAAATGGAGATGTTAGTCACATACCATAAAATTTACCCTTTTGAAGTGTCAAAATCAGAGCCTTCAAATATATTCACACGGTTTTAGAACCACAACCGCCATCTAATTCCAGAATATTCTTATCACTCCAAAAGGGAAACCCTAGATTTATTAATAGTCATTCCTCATTTCCTCACCTCCTCTGGTTCCAGGCAGCCACTAATCTACTGTCTATCTTTGTAGCTTTCCTTATTCTGGATATTTCAGATGCATGACATAATATAAAACATGACCTTTATGTCCGGCTTCTTTCACTTAGCATAGTATTTTCAAGGTTCATCCATACTGAAGCATGTATCAGTACTTCCTTTTTATTACTGAATAATAGTCCATTGTATGAAGGTATCACACTGTGTTTACCCAGTCATTGTTGGACATTTGGTTTGTTTCCACCTTTGGGCTATTATGAACAATGCTAGGAGTACTTGTGTACATGTTTTTGTGTAAACATATGTTTTCATTTCTTTTGGGTATGTACCTAGGAGTAGAATTACTGGGGCATATGGTAACTCAGTTTAACTTCTTAAGGGAAGCAATATTTTAAAAGGTAGTTTTTCATGTATTTAAATTCCCTTTTGTAAGGGCATGATATGCAAACCTTCATATACTTTAGGATTATTTTTTAAGCAACTTGCTAAACACTACACAGTGCTTGCAGTGCACTGGTTCATAGAAACGGGCTCACAAGGGAACAGAACGGTCAAGGAGAAGTGTTCCTATGAAGGCTGCTAATTTCTTAGCAGAAGAGTCAGTGTGTAGGTCCAACAAACTTGAGCAAGAACAGCTGCTTGTTGTTCTCTTTCGATGGTGAAGAATACCAAAGAGGCTGCAAGAGAACCAACTTGTTGGAAGGCAGCTTTGTTAAAAGCCCCAGTGGATTCCATAGCTCTCCAAGGATTTGCACTCTCCAGTCTTTTATCTGATTTAAATTGAATAAGACAAAGGGGCCAAAGGATTGTAGGAGCCTGGAGCTTTTCCTGTAGTTAGGAATGTTTTTTTCTGTTGTTTGTGTTCAGAGGTGATTCCTTTTCCCTAGGCTAGCTTGGATATTTTCTTGCTGGAAGTTTTATTACCAAAAAAAAAAAAAGTGGGCTCCATATCCTTCTACAGATGGTATGAATGATTGTCTATCTTTCTAAAACAGTCTCAAATTATTCCATCAATTGAACAGTCTGACCTTGATGGGAAAGAAGAGACATCTGATAAATCACAGGTTACTCAGGTAGTAGTCCTTCTCTCCTTTATACATAGTGAATCCCCAAAAGAATAAACTCTTGAATCTCTTGGTGAATTTGTCCCCCTGGGATAAAAGGGGCTGAATTTGCCCATTATCAGATTATTATTTGTTTTTAGCAAAATCTGCTGCTACCAGGGATCTGCATCACATGCTCTGAGAGAAGATTCCTCCTGCAATATGTTTTCCTTATTAGATGTCTGCCGGGGCTACTACAGAGAGAGAAAACGGAAAACTTCAATCTGCGACCATATGTCCAATGTATGTCTGTCTCTTTGGCTCCCGGGGAATATTCTCTTTTTAATTTTCAAACTGGATGGCTTTGATTAATTTTATTTTCTTGACCAACAGAACCATAGTTTCTTAATCCACAGAGTCTTATAAAGTACTTGCGTTGGAAATGAGAGGCTCAGTGATTTAATGAGTGAGATGTGGGCTTTGAAGTCAGGGAAAGGGATTTGGAAGCTGCCTGATGTGCAATAGCTGCACCCATGCATGTACACACAACACACACTGGCGTATATGTCTTCAGAAGCATCACTCGGCTTCTCTGAGTACGGATTAAGTGAAATATGCAGAACTCCTGTAACAGTGCCTAGCACATAGTAAAAGCTTAATAAATGAGAGCTAGTCTTTCTATTATCTCACTGCTATGTGCTTAAGTGCTGTAACACTGACACGGACAAGCTGCTGGGGTAACACGGAGGCATCATTAACCAACCACTTTCCTTCATTTTTTTCATGGCCTCTCTGCTTTCTTTCCACTTCTCCTGAGATGAAGCTTGTTTGCCTACTGCGCTGCAGACCCTGGTTCTCAGTCTCATTCCTGCTCGCCTTCCACAGATCGGATCTGATTTTAACAGCTCTCTGGATTCGCAGTTAGCACCCCAGCCCACCCTGCGGTGATGAGGAGGCAACACAGCTGTTGAGCGCTGCATTCAGTTTGGGGCTATTCTCCACATACAAGAAGAGGCCCCTTCGTGTCTCGCCCCCGGCTTGAGGCATTAGCTCTGTGGGCTCACCATCTCCCGCTGCTGGCCCCAACCATGGTGCTGGCTGGCGTGCTGGGGGCAAGCCTGCATTAATGCAGGGTGTGCGGCCAAGCCGAGACCGCAGTTCATCTGACTGATTTGCTCCTGAGCACCAGGAAGCCCCGACTAGCTCAGCAGCTCTTTATGACATCTGGCACAGACAGCAACTTCCTTCCAGCTCGGCTCGTGGAGCTGGGCTCTGTCCTGGCTCCTTGATTACCTTGTGCCCTTATTCATGCCCTGCCAAGTCCTCCTTGCTGGCTCTGAATGAAGCTCAGGCATCTGCTACGGCCGAGAATCACTTGCGAGGACTTGCAGGCCTCTCCCTTGAAGATGAGAGGGCACTCAGAGCTTGGCCAGTGGAAGGATTATACAGATAGTGTTCATTACAAGAGGAAGATGGTGAAGGTCTTCGGAAGAAATTTCTGATATTTCTGGGAAAAAAGAAGAGACAGCGTTGTCTGCTCTTTGTGACTTAGGCTGGACCCGCGGCCAAATCAAATGACCACGGGACACTCCTGCAGGGAGATTGTTCTCAGTCGGCCCACTGGGAAAACACACTCATGCCCACATGGCTAACCCAGGCTTCTCTGTCCTGGCCCACTCACCTCAGCCAAGAAGGGGTGTTTTCTCACTTTCAGTCCTGAGCACAGAGGACGATCCTGCTGAGTAAAGCCACCCTTCAAGTCAACTCATTTCCCCTTCTCTATAGACAGAACCACCACACGTTGGGCACAGTGAAAAGTAAACTGTGAACTTGAAGAGGAGGCAGAAAGGGCTGGAGATGTTTGCCTCAAGCTTAAGAGGAGTTCGGCAGAAGGTATTTTTGAGTTTGGTCAGCATTATTTCTTTCATCCTTTGTTTCTCTGAGGGTTCACTGCATGCTTGCCTAGACACGTCACACACCAGCCTCATAACTAGAAAAGTCGCCGGCCTCACAAGAAGAGGAAGATCCTCCTGAAAATAATCTCCAAAGGGTTGGCTGGGAGCAGGAAATGAGAGTCAAAGGGCACATCTGTAGGAATAATCCCTCCTGCTCCCACTAAGACTGTCTTCCCCTCTCCTCCTCTCTTTGATGGTAGGAAGTGCGTACACTCCAGGCCCCACTTCCTCGCACTCCAAGGTGAAATTATTCAGATGAGAGCAGTTCTATGGAAAGGAAGAAACTTGATCACAGAAAGATGCCTACTTGTTTCCACATTCCAAACAATATTTAGCACGAACAAGTCTCTGTGCACATGAGCACAACAGACCATGATATTTGGAAAGGGATGGAAAAGTATAATTGCCAACAAACCAGCTATCACCACTAACCCAACAGGTTTGAACGTTTCTCAATCGCGTATGTCAATTGCTGCCCAAATCAGAGCCCCTTCTCTGGAAATCAGCCGACCTCCTCTCTAAATTCTGCTCTGGAAATGAAAATGTATCAGTTAGGGTTCACTACAGGAATACATTGGATGTAAAATATATATAATATATGATGGATTTATAAAGTAGGCTTACAATGGCCACCTATGGTGTCGGGGTGGAAAAAAGCAAAATGGTTATCTTCAGCCAGAGAGCTGATGGATCTAATTGAAAGTCCAAGGCCTGGAGCTCACTGTGTCCAGTGTATGACCATTTTAAAAAGGCAAAGGGTCTGTGTCATAAGGCTGAAGAATATGCACTAGAAGCCTGAAGGAACTAGAATGTCAAAAGGTGATGATGAAGACCACAGCTCCTCCAAAGACACAAAGCAGATTTCCTTATTCTTTCCCTTTTTATTCCATCTAGGCTGAAAGCCTATTGTTGGTGCTGCCCACATCTGGATGGGCCTTCCCTCCTCAGTTTGTGGCCTATGTGTCAATCATCCATAGACACACCCAGGACTGTGCTCCACTGATTTGCCAGCTGTTTCTTAATCCACTCAAATTAACATCACAATTAAGTATCACAAGCATCTTATAAGATGTTCACAGGTATTTTTACTCTATCACCAGCAGAAGGCTGAATCATCCAAAACAAAGGCTTGGGTTACTTTGTTATGATGATTTGGGGGACAAAAAATAGAATACCGTGTCCATAGTATTTTGTTGTTCTCCCGTCTAAGGTGGGCAGGATTACCAGTTTTATTCAAGAGATATTAAATCCAAATAGATATCACGGGTGGTTTTAGGGATGAAAAGAGACTACAGACAGGGGATTTGAAAGAAAAGTAGGTGGTAGTTGTGGAAATTCAGTCCAACAGGTGGTCCAGGAACATGCGACTGAAAAGTATGATATCGTACCTGTCTTCAAGACGCTAACAATCTAGGACAGGAGGCAGACAAGTTGCAAACAACTAAAACAAAGTATGACACACACACAGGACAGAACAAGATAGATAAGTACTAAAATGAAGGGCAGTCTAATTCTTTCTTGAGTTAAAGGGGTCAGAGAAAACAATCAGAAGAAAGGACCTTGGTGAGGCAGGAATAATTGTTATTTTTGGGTTTTAGGGGGGTGCTGGGGAATAACTGTTATTTTTATTTACAGATTAAATGATTTCTTAAGGTGATATACTGATTAAAGCCATGGCCAAGCTCTTCCAAATTCTAGCATGGCTCTCCTTTCCATTACATGGTGGCTTCCATGAGTGTGGAAATGGGATGACGGTGGAGGGAGAATTAAGTAGGACTTTTCAAGAGTGGAAGCTAGAGTTCCTCTGTCTTCTAGAAAGAAAAAAAGTCAGTTTTTATGTCCTAATCACAGTAAGAGAAAGCTTAATGTTCCAAACAGGGTGGTTTGCATGTAAGCAATGAGAATAGTAACCTATACAGCATGAATGCAGAAATTCAAATTTTCTCAAAACTTCTTTACCCAGAGATGTATAATCTTTATTCTGGTATCAGTGATAAATTTTTAAATAAGATACAGCAAAGATTCTAGAAGTGTTAACCATCACCACCACCATCACCACTTCTTAAGGATATTAGTTTATTTTCTAAAAAATAAAACATTGAGCATTCAGATGGTCAGAAAGCAGACAATGTAAATACTACACAATAGACTCAAGGGACTCAGGATAAGAGGCCTATAAGCAAGAATGGGCCTCTCCACCAGCTTAGCCACTGTGCCTCCTGTAAGGGGTACCAATGGGCCAGAAGGGTCAGGAGCAAATTCTCCATGGCATCCAAACTGAACGTGCGTGAACTGCCATTTATGAGACAACCAGGGCAAACCTCCAGCAGGGTGGACAAGAGTGGGTCCTGGAGACAGAGGGCCCAAGGTCAAATCCTGGCTCTGTCATCTAACAGTGATGTATCTTGGGAAATGATCCTGTGTCCCAAATGAGAATAATAACAGTAGCTTCCTTGATAAGGTGTGAGAGTTAGGTTGAATAACCTAATAAATTAAATTAAAAATATGTGGCAACTCTGCTGCCATTATTTTCTTGCTGTAAATGCTAAGTAATCATTATAATTAGTGTTATTATTAACATGAGCTAAGCAATAAAGCATAATCCCTGCACACAGTCTAATAGGGAAAAAGACAGTTATGGAGATAAGTGCAGTGGCAGCACAGATTAGGTGAGGTGGGAGGCGTAGTCTGGAAGAACTAATAGCCAAGTTGAATTTTTAAGTAATTAGGAAAATTTGCAAGGGGGGGCATTCTAGAAAGAACAAAATATTGAAAAGCAAGGAGACATGCAAGGCACGGTCCTTTTGGCAGCTGTTAACTAAAGATGATGGGAGAACAGAATGCAAGGGAGGTGACTGGAGGAGTAGACAGGAAACACATCACCTGATGCCTTAAATGCCATGTCAGAGTCCAGATCACATGCTAAACCTCAGAGGGCTTGCAACCAGGGAAAGACGTGATAAGACTCATGAGATTGCTGAGAGGAGTGAGAAAGATGGGGTGGGAGGGGTTGGGATTATCAGCAGGGAGACTGTTTTAAGAATTTTGAAAAGAATGACTAGAATGAGGTTTGGGGGCTGTAGTAAAGATATAATGAAATAGAATCATAGGGATCTGGTAACTGATTAAATGTAGGAGGTCAAGAGGAAGGAGTGGTTACAAAAAATACCAAAGTTTCAAAATAGGGCACCTAAATTGACAATTGTGCATTCATAGAAGTGGAAATGAGGATGTGGAATAGGAAAGCGGAGAGAGTATGCTCAAAAGTGGAGTCCTCTTTACAGCCCAATTTGTTTTTTGATAAGCGCGTATGAGGGTTGACTACATATAATATATGTAATAATTACACAAATCTTTGCAAATAGTTCAGACAATCTACTCATGAAAAGAGGCAAAGCAGAAACATGTCTACTCCCTGCTAATGGTGGTAAGACCACTGCATTGGAGCTTTGATCTAGCAAGCTTAGAATGTATTATGTGCGAGCAACGGAACTCCCTGTGTGGCGCAGGATGAACG
Source organism: Hystrix cristata (assembly GCA_004026905.1). Lineage (NCBI taxonomy): Eukaryota > Metazoa > Chordata > Mammalia > Rodentia > Hystricidae > Hystrix > Hystrix cristata. Next base: position 29,639 of record PVJO010006398.1, on the reverse strand, counting down.
GGCCATTTGAACTTGTGAGATCTGCAAACTCCTTATCCTTAGGGCAAGTTAACAGCTCCCATATTTTTACATTCTGGACCTTTTTAAGGGCATTCGAACTGCTTTGTCTAAAACAGAGAGTAGACTGATCCTCTTGTGTTTGTGGAGTATGAAGGAAAGCAGCTGGAACCCCAGGTGGAATTGTGGACGCACAGGGCTTCACAGCAGAACGTCTGTCTAAACAGCAAGGGCTGTGGTCCAGGAATGTGAGGCAGGGGACGTCTCATTGTAAAGGGGCAATGAGAGAGCAGACATCCCGGCAGAGGTGTCCTCCTTGGAGTACCAAGTCAGCTCACCTATAATTATGGGGAAAGTAGTTATTCACTGCAGCCCAGACTAACGGTGCCAAGCCCTGTAGAGAATCAGGATTGGAGAACTGCTCTGTAGGGCAGCCGCTGTCTGGCACAAGGCTGTCCCATGTTCTAAAGTAAAAGGCCAGGGAGCCTCTTGGGTACCACGTAAGGCCCCTGCATTCTTGGCAGGTAGGTAATCCTCTCCGTCTGGGTTGTGCAGCCTCAAGCCAAGTTAACTGGATTTGGATAAAGATGGCAAGTGCAGCAACGCTGAGTCCTGAGCACTGCAGGAAAGTTCCTGATTGTTATATGCAGGATGAGACAGGCTAAGTCTTTTCCTCAGTGCAGGTGCCCCCAAAGGCCAAAAATATCTTTATCCTGGAATGACGCTATTACTACCCATCTTACCACTTGATTATACTCCGTAGTTTGGAAATGTTGATTACAATATTTGTCTTTTACTCAAATGTTATGGGTGTACTGAAAATATCCATTAAAGCATTTTGTACCATATGCAATAAAGGTCATAAAATACCAGAAAATATTTTATTCATTTATATTTTTAATTTTTTTTCTAGGGTGATAGTAGCATTTTAAGGTTTGTTGCATTTTTCATATTGGACAATATTTATTACCTCTCTCTAGTTATTAATATCTTAAATTTTGATTTTATAGAACAGTGTCAATGCAAAAAATTAGAAAAATTTTTTGAAATTTTTTTTGCATTTTTTTATCAATCTCAAGAATATAGTTATTGAGCTATAGAATATATATTGAGCTATATTCTTACACAGTCTCTGCTCACTACGAGACAAGGACTCTTGGTTTCTTCTCTTTTAATGTGAATAAAAATACTAATAGTTTCATATATACGTATACTATATGTGTGTGCCTGTATGACTATATGTCTGTTTGTGCATGTGTGTGTGTATGTACATCTGCATGTATATATGACAGTGAAACTGATATATTAACAAATTGATAATACAAAGAATTGGCTCGACTTGTAAAAACTAGTTGTACAACACAATTAATTAGTAAGTCTTTTCGAAAGTTTTTAGTTGCACATAGTATAAAGTTTAATTCAACTGGCTTAGCAATAAAAAAGAATAAAAAACCCTATCATTTCAAATGAAAAGAATGCCAGGAGTGAGCTTTAATGTTTGGTTAATTTAATGGCTCACTGAGTTAGCAGGACTGAGTTTCCTCCTGTCTTTCCTCTCTGAGCTGTGTATGTCAGCTAGTTTCTCCGTCATCACTTGATTTCATGAATCAAATCCTTATCCACCAATATCCAGAAATGAAAAAAATGGACTAGCCTTGACTCTGTTTCTGAAATCTAACAGACCATTCTCTGAAGTCGCCCCTGCAGACTTCCACTCACTTCAACTTGATTGAAACTGAGTCACATTCTCTTATTTATGGCAATCACTGACAGGGAACTGGAATTGCTATGATGGTTTGCCTAACCCTGGGGCTCGTAGATGAAGCCACATTTCCCCTAAGTTTACGGTAAAAGATGATTGACACCTTGAATAAAAACAGGGTTTTCTTAGCAAGAAGAAGAAAACTGATGTGGCATGTACACTACCAATAGTATTTTCCATCTGTATCAAGAGTTATGCATATGATAAAAAATATGAATCTTTAAATTAAAAAAATTACTTCAGTAAAAAATACACTGTCTTAATTTTTTTCTGTCTTATTAAAATTTTCTAAAATTACACAAATTTACAGGCCATTACACAAACTTAAAGACCATAATACATTGTGATTTTTGCTTGTAACAATGAGCAAAGTAAACAACCACATAGATGCAGTATTAAGTCACAACTACATAAAGTTGACTATAGTACAGAGTGTGTAACTGTTTTAAGTTTATTAGGTTCTTGTTTTTAAGTATATCTTTATACCTCTGAGTTCTCATTCCCCTCCCCCTTTGGCCTCTTCTTATTCCCTTGGACAATTTGCCTATTTGGTGGGCTCTATCACCTTGTCTTTTTGAGAAACATTGCCTTTAATTCTCTCAAAATACTCTCCCTCACTTCAAATACTTTTATGACATCTTTCTTGCCACTTTCTTTTTTAAACAATGCATTTCATTTAAGTCAGTGTTTACAAAATATTATTTCAACATATAAACAATTTAAAAATCAATGATATATTTTACATTTTACAAAGTCTTAAAAATCTAGTGTGCTTTATATTTACTGCACATCTCAATTCTGATGTTACATTTTTATTAGCAATACTTGATCTACATTTGACACTTCTTTAAGGCAGTTCTGGAAGTTCTTTTTTGTGTCTTTAGTTATACTTCACGGCTGCCTCAGTATCCTGAATTCATTTTTCATAGTCATTTTGACTTTGGGGAAGAGGCAGAACTTCACAGTGCCAGATCAGTGCATGAGGACACACCATAATGTTTTACGAGTCTGTTTTTCCATTAAATGCGGCAACATTCACTATATTTTTGATCACACCTCATAAAAACATTCGTGAAAGAGGACTTCCAGAACTGCTTCAGACAGTGGTAAGAATGATGGGATAAGTATGTTTGAAGAGGGAAGAAGTATTTTGAGAGGGATTAACAGCAATGAGTTTTTTACTGTAATAATTTTTTTTTTTAATTTAAGCCTTCATTGGTGTGATTACTCCTTCTATTTCCATGAGCTTTGACCTTTAATGCTACCTGAGGGAATTTGTTGTTAGAAAATAATCTAAAAGCATTTATACAAATTCTCATGGAATGCGATTTATTTTAAAACTACAAATGTCCAATAATAGAAAATTATTCATTTAGATAATTTCAATTACAGGTAGATGAAATGTTATAGAATTATTGGGAGCATAATATGAAACATTACATCATCAAGAAAATGTTTATTATATAATACCATGTGAAAACAGACATATTATAAAATAATTATAAAGGCAACCATCTAAAACGTTTTTTATTCTTTAAAAAGGTACGTGGTTTTTCTCCTTTTCATTTTCGAAAACTTTGTTAGCTTATTTTAAATTAACAAAAAACATGCTGTGCTATAGTATCTACAATTACCTACCAGATCTGTAGGATCAGAGTTATCGAATAACAGCTTAACTGTAGTCTGTTGAGTAAGATCTAATCAGATACTAAAATCTAGGATTTTACTAGGCTGTTATGGAAAACATGAAGTTAATAAGTTAATTATTTAAATGGAATTAACTGAAAAATTGAGTTGAACATGAAGCATTTAAAATGTATGTATCTTAAATTTATATACGATATTGAAACAGCTATACAATTTTTTTTACATTACTTAGAAGTGTCCTTCACATGTTTAAATACCACTTTGTTTCTCTTGTGTGAGAAACCCAAATGGTAAATAAGGAGCAAAAAGGTTGGTAGATATTGGAAAGTAGGAAGAAAATGTTCAAATGGGAAGGGGAAAAAAGGAAGGGGGGAAGGGAAGGGAAGGAATAGAGATAAAAAAATTCTGTATTAAATTCTTTCATAAGTGAAAAAATAAAATATGCAAAAAAAAAAGTCTCCTTATATTTAGGATATTTTAAAGACTGGATTTCTACATGACCTTATTGGAGCAAGCTTGTCTTTTTCCTGCTTTTAGAAAGCCTTGTAGATCTCATTGGCACATTTGTTTGTCCTTGTTTCTTTGGGGAAAGCAGTCAACGAAGTTAGCTTTTTATGCCTGTGATCCAGAAAGCAGACACTTGGGAAAGCTGCTGAACTTTAATTAGTCTTTCCTGTTTTGGGGTCTCCTTTCACAACAGTCTTCCTTCTGTGCATGACCCTGTCGTCAACTGTCATCGGGAAAGGTTTATAAATATAATGTGGAAAAAAGGATGAGCTCACAGCCTAGGATAAGCCTTAAGCCATGTCTTTAGGGTTGTTGTCATAGCAGAAATGTAGCCAAGATCAAAACACACTCTGGGATTAGAAGACTCATACTGTCTGTAAGCTGCAAGCACCTGGTCTATGAAGTACACGCTTCTTGGCCCGGAGTGACCACGCTCGCTCACGAGCCCTGGAAGAGGAAAAGTTCTCCTTCGAGTGATGGACCACCTGTGACACCACTCGCTTTGTCCTCTGAGACAACCAGTATTGTAGAAGGTATTGATTTGGCAAAAGCCAACGAGACAGTAGAAATGTAAAAATATATTACATGTAGTGTTCATTTTTTTAAATGGTAAGGAGTTAACACCTCAGCATAGGACAGTACGGGGCTGTTGGCATTCTTCTTATTTTTATCGATGTGCTCCAAGCACTTATGAGTACCTACAGATATTTAGAAAATTGGACTGGCTTCAGGAGGAGGCTGCCCCAGGGAGCAGGGGAATGGCTCGCAGATTTATGTGCCTTTTCCTGCCCACTCTAATCCTCCCTCTTTTGCGTGTGAGTGTGCTCTGTCTGCAGAGCTCCACTGGCTCTAGACCCGGGGTCCATGGTCCGTACTTCCTTCTGAAATACAGATGATTCCAATGATGTGGTGAGAGGAGGGAACTTCTCTTATACACAGGAACACAAAATTTATGTGTGCTTTTGAGGTATTTCAGAGGACTCCCAGATACCTGGACAGTGATGTGTCCATGGTAGCCCAGGTTGCGATTCTTTCTCTTAGAAGAGGGGCTGAGGGTGAGGCCCTCATTTGAAGAAGTAGTAAACAAACAGGTTAGAATTTTCTCATTACCCAGAAGGTACGTGAAAAAGACAGTAGATTCCTCTCTGTAGTCTCCCTACCCTCCTGCCCCTTCTTCCCCTCCCTCCCCTAAAACCACTCAATTCTGAGCATTCTAACACCTTCGTATACCGCCTTGGCCAGAATATACACAAATTCTTGTTACTTTACTGAAATTAAGTCTACATACTTTTCTTATTTCCAGATATGAATATTTTCCATCTAACACTGATTCTAGGCCACATATTTTTACATCTTCATATCCCTGTGATTGGAAGGAATCAAAATTAAAATACACTAATCAATGAACGTAGTGGAAGACTTTAACCTATTTTTCTCAATAATATAAAACAAGAGATAATAAGGAAACGTATAGAAGATGACACACAAGATGAGCAAATATGATCTATTAGGCAGGTAAAGAACAATGAAATGACTTCTAGAGTATATCTTCTTTTCTAGTATATATGCAGAATTCACTAAATGTTACCAAATGCTGGGGATGGAAGCCAATTTCAACAAACACATGACAGTGACAACAGAGTATGCTCTTTACCACTGAAGAATTGACACAGAGAAGATAAAAGCATAACAAGAAAATTCTTAAAATTTCTAGAAATTAATGAAATTATGAATAATGCATGAGTGACAGAGGACATCATAATAGAAATTGAACTAAAAGCTGGCATGGTAGCACACACCTGTAGTCACAGCTACTTGGGAGGCTGAGGCAGGAAGATTGAAAGCTCCAGACCAGCCTGAATAACTTAGTAAGATCTTCTGTCTCAAAATAAATTAAAATAAAAATGACTGAAGATGCAGCTCAAGTGCTCCCTGGGTTCAATCCCCAGGACCAGAAAAAAATAAATAAATAAAGAGAGAGAGAGAAAGGGTGAAAGAGAGAAAGAGAAGAAAGAAAAGGGGAGACAGAGATAAAGATAGAGCAGGAAGAAAGGAAAACTGAACTGAAAGATCATGAGTAGAACACATCTCAAAAAATTTTATAAAAAAATCTTATGACATGGAAACAAAGTCATGCTTAAAGGGAAAAGTATAGTCTGCATATATTACCAAAGAGAAGCTTGAAAATCAATGATGTATGTAGCTCTCCCAAACATTTAGGGAAAGAATTTCAAATTAAACCCAAATTAAGTGAAAGGAAAAAAGTAATAAAAAGCTTAAATTAGTCAAATAGATAACAGATCTTCAATAGAGAATCAAAAAAATGTAAAGGCAATTCTTTAAAAAGACTAATAAGATTATTTTCTTTGCTCCAAAGAAAAAAGGGAGAATCCACTAATAACTAATGTTAGGAATAAAAAAGAGACATTATAGATCAGATGGATATTTAAAAGATCATAAATGATGTTATAAGTAATTTTGTACCAAAAATCTTTGCAAATTTAAAGTAAAAGATTCCTTGAAAGTCACAACTTAATAAAACTGAAAACGAAAATGCAGAAAGTCTTAATAAAAAAACAAAAAAAGAATCTGTAATTAAAAATCTCCCCACAAAGAAAACTCAAGGTCCAAATGTCTTCACTGGTGAATTCTTCCAAACATTTAAAATGATATAGTACCAAGTGTACAGAAATTCTTCTACAGCATAGAAAAACAAACAGCACTTCTTCAATTCACTTTTTCATTCCAGTATAACTTTTATACCAAAACTTACACAGATGTGATAACAAAGCAAAATTAAAGACTGGTTTATCTCATGCAAAATATTAGTGTATACTGATACTACACTGAATGTATCCCAGGAACATAAAGTTTGTTTAACTTTCAAATATCAGTTACTATAATTCACCCAAGAACTGAAATAAAGAGAAAAATTATATGGCCATGTTAATAGACGGAGGAAAAAACACTGGATAAAATTCAACATGATAAAATCTCTTTGTTCCAAATACTCATGAGTATTACCTCTTATATGTGAATTTTTTTAAATTTGAGGAGGCTTTTTTCACTCTAAAGTATTTGGATTTTAAAATTGAACGTTCAAATTTTACTGATCTTTGTCTCTACTTAATCAGAACCCTTCTGCACTGTTGGCAGAAATGTAATCTAGTACAATCATTCTGGAAATCAGTTTTGAGATTCCTCAAAAAAGTAGAACTAGAAATTCCATTTGACCAGCTATTCACCTTCTAGTTATCTTCCCCAAAGAGTTAAAGACATCATATTACAGTGACACATGCATACCCATGTTTATAGCAGCACAGTTCATAATAACTAAATCTTGGAAGTGGTCTATATGTCTATCAACAGATGAATGGATAAAGAAAACGTGCTATTTACAAACAATAGTGTACTACTCTGCTATAAAGAAAAATAAACTTGAGTCATCTGTAGAAAAATGAATGTACATTGAGACCATAATGTTCAGTAAAATGAATCCGACTGAGAAATTTAAATATCACATGACTTGTCTTATATAAGAAAGCCAAAGTATAAATAAAGAGCAAAATAAAAGAGAGATAATAGGAAATAAGGAGATAGATCTTTTTCAAATAGGAAGAGGATCAAGAGATGGAGGAAGGGAGGAAGCAGGGCGGGGATGAGAAAGAAATTAAGATACGTATTGTACCAATTCCCCATAAGAAATGAAATATTATGCAATACAAACATGTACTAATAAAAAAGGCTTTGAATACTCACCTCCCCCCACCCGCCACCCCAAGTGATGTGTGTCACAGTCTTGGTGGCGGATGGCCATCAGACTACAGAAATTAACAGGGATGAGATTATATTTAATAATGGAAAATTCTTCAGCCAGCTGGGAATGCATTATTCTTCCCTGGAATTGCCTATTGCTTCTATTTCATAAGGAAATTTTCATTTCACCAATTTCTCATTGATTTATGGCAAAGTAAGTTTGATCCTTAATCACATGTTATATTTTTTACTGCTATCTGAGGGGAAAAAAAAAACTTTCAATTTGTCAGTGGTCTACATTCCCTTCATTACAGAGTGTATTGTCCTCATCCCACGAGTCATAAGTCCAAGCAACAACCAGGCCACTTGCCACTGTTTGTGTTGGGGCTACTTTCAGAATCTATCATTCTTGTCATACAGGAGTCCTCTGGCTCATACATGCTGAGCATTAATAAAAGAGAGTTTAGGGGCTGGGGATTTAGCTCAGTGGTTAAAGTGCTTGTCTTGCAAGTACAAGAACCCGAGTTCGATCCCCAGCACCAAAAAAAAAAAAAAAGAGAGTTTAACATTTGGCTGCTTTCTGGCATGTTAAATTCAAATCTTAACCTTCATATTAAACTACTCCAACAAGGGGTTCTCAAAAGGTCCCAGATTGCAGGGCACTTGCTCCTTTTTGTCTTGCCAATATCCAGAAAGTACAGCCCTTCTTTAATTTAATGCTCCTAGTGAATGTAAAGTGGCGTTTCATTCTGTTTTGATTAATATTTTCCTATTAATTAATGATGTTGAGCACTTTATTCATGTGTTTATGGGACATTTGTATGGTCTTTTAAGAGCAAATTCTATTTGAGTACTTTGTCCACTTATAAATTGAGTTATCTTGTTCATTGGTAAGGATTCTCTTTGTATTGTAAATACACATCCTTTATCACATGTATACTTTGTAAATATGTGTCTCCATTTCAATAGGTTGTCCCTTTACTCTCTTGAGTGTGCCATTTCCAGTACAAACATTTTTAATTGGTAAGTCCACTTTGTCTATTTCACCTTTGCTTCCTTATACTTTCGGAGTAATAGCTACCTACAGTAAGGTCATAAAGCTATATGTCTATGTTTTCTTCTGAGGGTTTTATAGTTTTAACTTTTACATTGAAGTCAGTGATGTACGTATTTTGAACTAATTTTTGTGCTTTGTCTGAACTTAGGGATCAACTTCACCCATCTACATAGGCATATCCAGTTACTTCATCATTGTTTTGATTAAAAAAAACAATTTTCCCCCATTAAATTTTCTTGGCATCCCTGTAAAATTAACTTACCAGAAATAGAAAGGTTTATTTTTGTACACTCAATTCTTATTGCATCTATCTAAATGTCTATTCTTATGCCAATATTATAACATTGATTAATTGAGCAGTGTAGAAAGTTTTGAAATAAAAAAGCTATTTCTCCACTGTGCCACCTTGGGATAGCATTTCTATAGCACGAGACTAGAAGAGGCGGCCTTAGAAATGCGAACAGCCTGTCCCTCCCTGAAGGAAACTGCAGTCCCAGACTTGGACACTGAAGGAAACATGCCACTGTTTCCTTGGCTGTTTGTGCCTGAGGCAAAGCTTCACTAGCACAATGCTAAGGGTGGAGGTAATGGCCTGGATCTTGGTGTAAATGCCACAGACTCACAGCTTTTATTAAGATTTAGTAAATTTTCTTAAATGATTATTTCTTCATTTGTTGTATGCCCTTAGGACAATTTCCAGAGAATTTAAATAAGTACTCTCTGTATTTTTCACTAGCTAAATTGGTGTGTGTGTATGTGTGTGTGTGTGTTTAAGGAAAACAGTACAGCAAGCCCTTAATTTACCCAACAATTATTATTTAAGTGAAACTTGAAGGGATGATTGGAGTGACTCTTAGGAAGGGAATAGTGACAAGTACTCTGCTTCCAGATGTGCAAAAGCGCAGGTGAGCAATAGCATTTTGGTTTGTGTAACTTCCCTCAATGAGACCCTTGTGGTTTGGAGTTGGATTAGCTTCCGAAGCTCATGGACTGGAGGTTTGGTTGCCAGCTGACGAATTTTGGCGGAGGTGATTGAGTTAGGAGAGTTCTAACTTCACCAAGTGGATCAACCAACTAGTATGATCATACTTTGATAGCATTACTGGCAAGTGGTAGAAAGAGGAAGGCCTAGCTGAAGGGAGCGTATCAAGGGGGTGCGGCCTTAGGGATGACACCTGCTTCCCAGTCCATTCCTCTCTTTCTGTCCCTGATCCTGTCCCTCTCCCTGCTTCTCAGGTGTTATGAAGTGAGTAGCTTTTCTCTTCCACCACATCCTCTATCTCTGAGGTTCTACCTTATCTCAGGCCCAAAAATAATAGAGGAAGCCAACCATGGAATGAAACCTCTGAAAACATGAACCAAAATAAATCTCACTTTATGTTGTTATTCTCGGGTATTTTCCACAACAACAAAAACTGATGAGCACAGAGTTCAGTTCAAGGTCTAGTAGAATTATAACCTTCACTAATATACTCATTCATTAATTCTGTGCACATTTAATAAGCATCTACCATCTTTAAGACACTATGCTGGGTGATGGTTATAGGAGGGCACAAAAACCAACATATCACTAAAATGTGATCCATGTTTTAGACAAGCTCATAGTCTAATACATAAACCATGTCTCAGCTCCCAAACTAATTGTGTCACTGTATTTTATCAAAATAGAAGAATCCTTCTTATTGTGGTAATGATCTTATATCATATTTAAGGTTCGTAATTATTTTTAAGACTTTTTAAAGAAAAAATGGAGAAAAGAAAACAACAGTTAGCTATAGAAGAGCTAAGTACATTTTGATGCATTCCATATTATGGTTTAAACAGCAAAGTAGTAGATTTGTAAAAGTTTAAAAACCACCTTTCCAGAAAATAAAACAATCCTATCTGCCTATTTTTGTGGTGTCAATACTCCTCTTACAGCCAGTTTCAAGCTACCAGTCAACATACTGTCCACCAATTTGGACTTAGGAAGAGATGAGTACAGTTAGTTTTTCTGTTTGTTTTTGTTGTTTTTTTTTAAGGTAACACAATATGCTGTATGCTATATTGTTCCTATATCCCATTGCAATACTAAACACTATTTATATAGGTGCACTCATTATCTGACAGGGTTACATTCTGATATTTTCAGTGGCTGTCTGAAACCAGAACGTACAAAAATATATATATATATATTATATATGTATGTGTGTGTGCCAAGCCAGATATATACATATATACATATATATACACATATATATACACATATATATACATATATATATACAAGGAGAAAACATGATCATATATATATATATATATATATATATTTATATTTACTTTCTTATCACTGAGACAAAATACCCGACACCCACAAGTTCAAGGAGCAAAGGTTTATTTCAGCTTACAATTTGTAGAGGTTTCAGTCCATATTTGTCTGTCTCCAGGGCAGTGTTCATGGCAAAGGAGAAACAGTCTTTGGCAAGGTAGGCAGGAAGAAGCAAGCCTTCCTATTTTCCCTTTTTTTATTCCAGGCTACAAGCCTATCGGTTGATGCCACCCACACCCAGGGCAGGCCTTCCTCTTCAGTAAGTCCATTATCCACACTCAGAACTATGTTAACCAATCAGTGGACTAATCTAGTTTCATATACTCGTGATCCAGTATCACACACCCATGATACAGTCACCTCCCAAAAACCCCACCTATGAGTGTGTGAGGCTTTGGGGGGACATCTAGATAGAAGCCACAATACTCCTACACATATGTGCCGTGTTAAAGTTTATATATTAGGCGAATAAGAGATTATTAGGAACTAATAATAAAATAGAATAATTATAATAATCTACTTTTATAATATAATTTATGATAGACATTGTTATGCAAAAGTTCCATGAATGTGGTCTCTATTCTTTTGCTCTCAAAATATCTTATTGTATGTACTGTAGATCTTAGCAACCTCAGCTTTTCATTTTCTTTCCTTTTTACATCATCAACTTACTTTTTTACTTACCAGAAGCACTTTATGCTTCTCTTTGGCATATCTGAATTTCCAGCATCACTATGCTTGTGCTTTTGGGCCATTTTTAAGTTTAATAAGGGTTACTTGAATACAAGTAACAGCAGTGCAAATTGCTAACTAACTGACAGGGCCAGTGCACGGGTAGCACAGACCATACGGACAGGGCATGGTGACAAAGGATGGTTCACATCCCAGGCAGGGTGGAGAAGGAGGGTGCAAGATTTCAGCACACTGCTCTGAACACCTTACTGTTTAAAAATGAATTATTTCTGAAATTTTCCATTTAATATTTTCTTACCATAATTGACTACAGGTAACTGAAAGTATAGAAAACAAAACCACAGATAAAGGGGAACTACTATCCTATTAAGAAAAACTTTATTTTCATACTTTAAGGGAGTAGGAGAATTCCTTTTAGGGATGCATGTTTGCATAGTGAAGTGACAGAGATAGTTTGGCTTCCCCTGTCCTCACCTGGTGTACAGTGAGACACAGATTCTGGGAGTCCTGAAAGAAAGGACTGAAAACCAGGAGGTGAAAGAAGAAGCAAAGTCAAAAAGGGAAGGTGAACAGGTGAATGGCAAAACAATGGCTGTAGGTCAGGGTGTGACTGGAGCGGGGCTTTTGCCGATTGCTTTGGCATGATTTGGAGGTAACAAGGGAAAGGAACTTTCACTCAGCTAGACAGCGGCACTAGGGCAGACAAGGAGAAGGACAGTGAGAAAAACAGAGATAGTGAGAGACACCCACAGACAAGTAGCATTTGGTACCCTGGGAATGACTGTCGGGGCCGGGTGGGGAGGAGGGTGGCTGGTATGGGGAAGGTAGCAGTCATAGCAAGGGATAAAGACCAGGGACAAGGAATCCAGAGATGTGCACCATCCGAAAGGAACTTATTTCCCTGCAACTTCGAAGCAAGTCTAAATGGCACTGAGATACAAAGACGAAGTGTGACCCCAGATGTGGAGGGCTTAGGCACGATGGAATTACATTCTGCAGTAATTCTCATTTAAAGTTCTTCACTTTTGCTCTATTATTAATCTTACAGTTTTTCTCCAGTAGACTTTTTGGTTTTGGTACTGGGGATGGAAACCAAGGGCAGCACTCAACCACTGAGCTACATCCCTAGCCCTTTTTGCATTTTTCACTTGACACAGGATTCTTGTTACATTGCCTGGCTGACTTCTACCTTGAGATCCTCCTAACTCAGCCTTCTGAGTAGCTGGCATTACATGTGTATGCTCCCCTGCCTACCTTCTACACAAATGTTTTTAGCACTCCAAAGACCATATTTGTTGTACATGTATGTATGCACATGTATGTATGGACATGTGTACATATAAATACATAAATGTACCTTTGGGTGATAGGTACGCATCTTAAAATTCCTAATCATAACTAATTCAGCTTACCCCTAGAAGGCCTTCTCAGATAACTGAGAAAAAGCTAGCAGAGGAAAGATTCAGCAATACTACTTTTATGCTTGTTTTGTTCATCTTACATTTCTTCTTCGTAGTTGGAAGGCAAATCTTTCCAATTTTTGTTCTCAATCTTTGCTGTTTTTTTCCCTGTTTTTTTTTTATAATTAGTACATGTTTATAGTATATAATGTTTATGTTCCTTGTGGGAAATTTGTAAATACAGGTACATAACACACTTTAATTCCCTTTTTAAATCCACCCCATCCATCTCTTGATTCCCTCCCCTTTTTAATACCTGTTGACAACACATAAATTTATTTCCTTTGTGTGGAGTAGACCCAAGTGCTATGTTACAATTTTTTAATGGAGAGTTCTAAGTATGATTATATTCCATACATGTGTTTTGTGTATAATTTCTTTTTAAAGACATATAGAGATTTCTTTCAAAATGTAGTATATGTGCAAAAAGGTATGATACTCTTTTTTGTTTCAAATGAGTCTATTTTTTTTTAAAGCAAGTAGATTGGCAGCTAATCTGTCCACATTTCCAGAGCAATATGGTCTCTTTGTTTACAACTGAGATAATGTGTGTGTCAAATAAGAATCTGGTGCTTCAGCAAAATTGACATTCATAGGTTACCCCAATAATTAATGTCACCTCTAATCTCTGTGTCATTGCTGTCAATTTCCAAAGCAAAGTGAAAAAAAATCATTATATCAAAATATAGTAAGAAACACTGTTTGCTAACTATAATCAGCTGTTGCTTACTGGCAGAAGCAGTATGGAAAGACGAAAGAATAATAAGTACTATTTTAACGTTCTTGGGCTTCAGTGATTAGAGAGAAAATAAGAACCTCTAGTCATAGAGACTGGGAGCTAGGAGTGTATGAGACTTTTCTATTACCCAATTAATGGGCTTGAAAATGTGTTTTACTTTTCTTTGTCTCAGTTTTACATTTCTGTCATAATGATCAGTCAACTATTTTGGTGTCTACCAGATAAAGAAAACAGCCCTCCAAAGCCCTTTCCCTCCCAGGAAACTCTGTTCTTGAGTCCCCTGGTGATTACTTTATTTTAGTATTTCTCACACATGAGTAATGCTTAGAGATCCTTCTAAAGAAGATCGGGAACCTCAGAACTATCATAAATGAGATGCATTAACAAAGTTCTATAAACATACCCTAAAATAAAATGTGCTATACACCTTTTTCACAAAGTAATAATAGCTGACCTTCACTAAATATTTTCTTGCGCCAGAGATTCTATATATACACACATTTCTTTGTGTTTTTAGCATTAATACAACAATATCACTAAAACCACATAACAATGAAATGCAGTTTAACAATATGAATTTTAAACATGATGGATGGTGTTATTCTGTGGAAACTAAACTTCAGATATTAAGTTTAATCACCGAAAAATGAGAGGGTTGGGGACTTAGCTAAGTGGTAGATTGCTTGCCTAGCAAGTGCAAGGCTCTGAGTTTGATCAACAGCACCCCCTCCAAAAAAAAAAAAAATCACTGAAAAATTGTAGCCTTGCTTTTAACTTAAACTTACTTTTGTGGTATAACATTAGTAATATTAATACAGTGAATACTTATTTAACTACATGCAACTGAACTGGCATTAGTAACATCAAAGTTTTATTTGATAATTAAGATTATCAAGCCCATTACATAACCAAAATTCCTCTAATACCAATCAAATATCCAGTGCTGCTTGTTCTCTCCGGAATGTTGACTTGTTCACTTAGAAAGAAGGTTAGCATGAAAATTAGTGTGACATAAGCACCTAATCCAGTGATTACCAGCATTGGAAGTGGGACCTCCTCCTATGCTTCTGACTGTAGTGAACTTGCTAAGGCTCAGTCTTTCAAGTCTTCCTGACAGTATTGTCAGGTATATTACATGACTCAGTCCTGCCATTAAGCTTCTCTATTTGGACTTCTGTGAATCTGCATTCGTAAAATGAGCTGTGCTGCAAAGAAGTGTAAAGGGAGGCTACGCTAGTGCTGCTGTGTGATCTTCGCCTGTGCATCTATAAACACAAATTTGCATTTATAAACTAAAAAAAACTTCTGGATTTGGTCCCCAAGTGCTATATGCATAGATGGAAATATCACGCTGATGAACCCTATTAATATATACAAATAATATGCGTTAATTAAACCTTTTTAAAAAAAGAAATCGTGGATGCTCAGCGTTTCTAAGACTTTCACTTGAGAAATTTGGTCTGTATAATTCACTTGGCATTCTATCATACTCTACCTGGTGACAATATTTAACATTTTATGGATAGTTCCACCTCTTATTTTACGTCGAATTAGTTTACACATTTTTAATAATGTAAGAAGACATATGAAACCTTTTAAAAGTATTTGTGCTTATTTTGGAATAACTTGGCCTGCAGTGCCTATTAACTTTTGAAGGTCTTATGTTGGTGTATATTTCAGACTGCTGTCGTGTGTATTTTGGAATGCATATGTGTGTATATGCCTGCATATAAGGAATTAGCTCACATAGTCATGAGACTGAGAAGTCCCATAATCTGCCATTTTCAAGCCATAGACTCAGGGAAGTTGACAGTGTAATTTGAAGGCCTGAGATACAGAGAGTAAATCATGTGGATTCCCGCCTGAGTCTGAAGGCCTGAGAAACACAAGTACCAAAGACAGGACAAGGTCAACGTTCCAATCCCAAGAGTCAGAGAGAGAGAGTTAATTAACCTTCCTTTACTGTCACTCCACTTCTTTATTCTATTCAGACCCTTAACAGATTGGCTGATGCCCATCTACATGGAGAAGGGTCAATTCAAATGTCAGTATCTTCCAGAAACACCCTGATACACACTCACATAATACTTATCCAGATATTTGAGCATCTTGGGCACAGTACATTGGCACATAAAATTGACCATCATACATAATCTATGGTTTGTTATGCTTTCTTGACAAATTGACCTTTTTCACTGTAATAAAACACCAATCTTATTCTTAATAATATTTTTTGCTTTGAAATCTACTTTGTCTTTCAATAAGTAGAAAAGTAGATTTCACCTTTCTTTTGCCAAGTCTTTGTATGGTATATCATGTTCCACCCTTTTATTCTTATTTGTTTCTTTACATGTAAAGTGATTTCCTTATAGGTAATATATACGTGGGTCTTGTTTGTTCATCCAATTTTACAACCTCTGCATTTTAATTAAGGTATTTAGACCATTTATAGTTAATATGATAATCCTATGACTGAATTTATAGCTACTACCTGGTTATTTGTTTCCAATTTATACTATTTGGTTTTTGTTTTCTTTTTACTAATTCTTTGGATTAACTGAGCTTTTTTGTTTAATGGTTTGTTTGTTTAATGATTTTATTGCTATCTCCTTTGTTGTTCTTTTAGTTGGTGCTCTTTATTTTGTTATTTTAGTGATTGTTTTAGGGTTTATAATATACATCTTTAACTTACAGAATGATATCATACAAATTCATATATTCTAATGATAGTGCACCTTTTCACATATGGCACTAAAACCTTACAATATTTCCCTCCCATTTCTGTTTTCCTAAAGTTTGTGCTACTGTTGTCACATGTTTTATTGTTAGATGTTATAACCTTCATAGTAAATTATTACTTTTTTTTGGTAAGTTATCTTTTAAGGTGATTTAAATAATACATAAATTAAAACACTTATCTAATTACTAATACAGATGTTATTTCCAGTGCTCTCCATTTCTTTGTTTAAATCCATATTTCCATCTGGTATCATTTTCTTTCTTTTAGTACAAATCTGATGATTTCATTTGTCTGAAATGTATTTACTTTGTCTTTGATTCTGAATGACATTTTACTGGACATAGAAGTCTAAGTTAATAATTTTTTTTACTATTTTAAACAGTTCTCTGTGTTATCTTTTCTCTTACATTTCTTTAGACGAGAAATGTACCACTGTTCTTACCTTTGTTTCTCAGTATGTTTCCTCCTCTCCCTGGCTGCATTTAAGACTTTCTCATTGTCACTGTTTTCAAACAATGTGATTATAACATGTGGTTTTTCTCCATATTTCTTGTACTCAAAGTCACAGAGTTTCTCATATCTTTAGGATAATAGTATTAATCAAATTTGGAAAAAAACTCAACTGCTATTTCTTCAAATATTTTTGTCATTACACTTTGGGAACTCCATTTATACTTGTGTTAAACCACTTAAAAATTTCCTACAGTTGACTGATTCTCTATTCATTTAAAAAAAATCCTTCTTTTCTCTGAGCTTCATTTAACTGTTTCTGTCACTGTGTCTTTAAGTTCACTTATTGGTGGGGGTTCAAATTCAGCATATTTTTAAACTCAGACATCGTAGTCTCATGTCTGAATGTCTATTCACTAGTTAAATTTTTTAATCTACTTAACTTAGTAAACATATAGGATAGAAGCGTAATCACTGTTTAATTGTCCTTATTGGCTAATTCTAATGTTTGGGTAAATTTTATTTCTATATTAACTGATTTTTCTCCACATCAGTAGTTATGTCTGCCTCCTTTTTGCATGTTTACTACTTTTTATAGGGTGTTAAATTAACTTTTACTTTTCAGGGCAGTGAGTATTTTTGTTTCTATAAATATTCATAACTTTGGTTCTGTAACACAATTAACTTTCTTGGGGAAAATGTTCATTTTTCTCCAGTCCTATTTTTAAGATTCATTAGGCATGACTATAGCAGTACTAATTCTGAGGTTAATTTTTCTCCACTACTAAGACAAGATCCTCCCATGTACTTCCTACCAATGACTTGAGAATCATAAGGTTCTCTACCTTGGTCAACAGGAACAGATAACATTTCAAATCCGTGTGAGTGTGGGGTGTTGCTGTCTATAGTTGCTTTTGGTGAATCTTTTCCTGTCCTTGAATAGATTCCTCACACTAGTGTTTTGATGATTTGGCCAGATATTTGAGAGCCCTCTGCAGAACTCTGCATTTCCTGGATACCTCTCTTTTCTCCCACACCCTACCTTTTATAATCTAACCTTCTTGTTCTCATTGATCTCTCAGCTCTATTCCCTCAACTCAGAGATTCTGCTCAGCTTTTCCCTTCCTGCCCTGTTACCTAGAGGGTAACTTCTCGGGGAAGTCTTCTGGGCCAAAGGTGAAGCAGGCTTATTTGCTTTAAATGCTCATTAATTGCCTGCATTTCAGTATTTGGAAAACAATTGTTTCACAATGTTTTTCAGGTTTATCAGAGTTGGGTATTTTTTTTTTTATCTTTTTTTGGCTACTTCAAATAGAAAGACAAATCTGATCCCTGTTGTTCCATCAGGGAACTTCTAGAGAAGTTCTTTTATTTTTCCTTAATTTGTTTCTTCACACAGGAACACCTACGACTGATTTTTCAGGATGTCCAGTCCTTCACATATCTCCACAATAATGGTTTGGATATTTAACTTTGCTGTTGGACACCCAAGGTCACCTGAGTGAATGGCTGTGCTGTGAGAATACAAGAATTTCTTCTCTCTCTGTGTCACTCTGTCTCTCTGTCTCTCTCTCTCTCTGTCTCTCTCTTTCTCTCTCTCTCTTATTCTTCCCCTTCCTCTTCTTCTTTTTCTCAAAAACAAAGTTTTTGGTGAGTTTTCATGTAATATCACATTTCCACATGTACTGAAATAAAACATTATTGATTCATGACCCTCTAATTGGTAAGAGAAATTACACAAATAACAGCAGGCTAAATTTATTTTAACTCAGTTGAGTCTATCTTCATAAAAAAAGACAAGTATTCAGTGTAAAGGAAGTTGACAAGAAAAGATTTTAGGTACTTAAAGAAAACTACTTGCAATATAAGCAGATAATTATGCACAAAAAGCTTTCATCATTTAAAACCAACACTACCTACTTATTTAGACAAGTTACTTAAGGTCTCTATAAGAGTAATGAATATATCTTTAAAAGCCTATGTGTGTTATTCTGTCTCATGGTGAATTTTCTACAAATTCTTTTAGTCACCACATCAAACACAGATAAGCACCTCTACATGGCAGATGGCCCTTTCTTCTTTTATAGCTAAAAGTAAATTTTTTTCTTTTAAATGTGTTCTCCAATTCATCCTGCCTTTGCTTAAGTCTAAATTACATATTAATAAATGGGCAGTGTTTTTAAATAAGTGAAGCTTTGTGCGTGCAGAAACCAATACTCTTTGGTTTAGGAAGCAAAATTATTCGGAAAACACAGTCTTTCCTGATCCCAGCATGGAAGCCTCCTTTGGCAAACTGGTATCTTCTGAATTGCATTTCGTTCTTACAACAGAAAGGTGACTTTCCCAAACATGTTTCAGCTTATTGTAATCAAAATTCTTAGGTTCTTCTAAGAAAATTTCATGATGTACTATTCCCTCTCTGCTCTGACCTGCATTCTGCCCTTCAGGGATCCTTGAAGTGGGAAGTGGGTAGAAAGGTTTTGACTGGCCATGAAGTGCCGCAGATAGGCCTGGAATCACAGCTAGGACTTCCGGTATAACGCAGAGACAGCTGGAAGAAAAGCCTTGAGATGACGATGAGATGCCCTGAGAAAGAGGGGAATGTGTGATCTCACTAAGGCGTCAAGAAGCACCTGTGGAAGAGTAAGGACAGCAAATGCTGGACAAAAGGTTTGACTTCACTGTGAAAGGTCTTAAATATGAAGCTGAGTCACTTGCTTAATTTAGTAGCTATTGGTGATGCGGGAGACACTGATTAGACATAGTCTTCCCAGGAATGGTATGTACAGGATGAACTTTAAGAAGAACAACACAGAAACAATGGTTAGGTTAGATAGTGGATGGATGGAGAAGAGCATGGAGCCCCGGAAATCAGAAGAGAAGGCAATGTTTCCCTAAATCCACATGGCCTTCAAGGGGTTACAGTGTGCTTTCTCTGCCACACAGAATCTTACTTGATCCTCATAATAACCCTAAGAAGGACACAGAAAGATATCTTTTACAGATAAAAAGATACAAATGCAGTTCAGATTTCCTGATTTATGCCTGTTTTTTTCACCATTCTATGCTGCTTTTTGGCAATTTGGAGGTCAGCCTCACAAATGTGGGCCTTCTAGTAAGTAGTGCTCAGCCTTGGGAATTGTGAGAGTTCTTTCAAAGACTGCAGTGTAGGGTCCAGACTCTTGGTTCAGCCTCTATTTCCATAACAGCTTTTCTTATTATATTGACCTTTCATATAAGATTTCCTCTGACAAAGTCTTTCTAGAGACAAACAAAAAAAGACAAATAAGAAGCAATTAGAAATTTCCAATACCTATTTAATTAATTGCCAAGTAATTAATTTACCATGGAGCATGATGGAGACAGGGAATCAAAACTTGCCTCAAAAATTTTGAAGATGGGTACTTGGAACAACTGCAGCAGAAATGACAGAAATAAGGATGGCAATGGGACTGGTTTGAGAAGGCAAATACAAGCTTGGTTCTGGATGAAGATGTAGATATGCATTCTGTAGGATTTGGGGAATGATAAAACCTAATTTTTACCCATTATGAGTTGAAAATTTTGCAGAAGTTTCCAATCATTAATACTGAATTGTAGAGAGATCCAGTATGGCCAAATAGAGGAGGATTCACATGGGAGAAGATCAACTGAAAACACAGGTAATTGGAAGATAGGGAGGGATATAACATCCTGACACAAAAAATCAACCTGAAAAAAGAGATTTATAGATCAAACAAAACATATACATAGAAGTTTAAAAAAGGCAAAGCAGTCTAATAGGCCTGACAGTGGGGCCTCAGCCCTCACCCAACACAGGAAGTGCTATTTTGAGAAATTCCCAGAGGACACTGCAGCCTGGCAGCATTTTTCCTGGCACATAACAGGAGTGAGTGACCAGGGAGTTGCTCCCCGCCCCGACTTGCCCATTTATTCTCAGACTCTGAGCAGACAAGCAAGCAACTGTTGCCCGTGTAGGGAGTCTTCATTACTGAGTCCTGAACACACCTGAGTCACTGCTGGGAGCCTGCAGTTTATCCCAAGCAAAGTAGGACATTCATCTGGCACACAGAGCTAACACTGGTGTACCCAGTACCTCAGGCTCACTTGAGCTTACATTGAACTCACACCGCCCTGCTCCAATCCTAGACCTGCCAGACTCTGTCTGACATCTAATACCAGTCTCTGGGAAACTGGGGTGTACACAGGGTACCCTGGGCAGAGTCTCCAATCTGCATTCAGCCAGAGCCCTAGACACAGTCCCCGCCTAACCCAATAGGCCAGTCATCTGCCTGGTTAAGTAGCAAAGGTTAATGGCTTCCTATTCTGCCATGTACTCCAGACACCTGTGGGACACCACTCAGCACTCTGCTCCTTCACTGGACTTGTAGAAATCTGCCTATGTGAGTCCTATGCACATTCATTTCTCCTCTGAGCATCCACGGGACTGAGATTCAGGTCTGAGAGCCCACAGGAGCCTCTACATATTGGAAGCCTGTCTCACAGACACTGGAAAATATATTGGGTAACCAGCATCAAGCCCCAGCCAGAGGGAATCCACAACAGAAACAAGGACCCACACCTGCCCTGTTCTGGCCACCCAGCTTGAACAGCCGCCACAAGCAAAGGACTGAAGAGAAAGGCCCCTTTGAACTGAGTAACTCCATGCAAACTCACAGACTATAATGAGGGCCAAAGAGGAGTATGACTTGTAAGATTAAAGACTACTGACCCTGGAATCTCTCTCTCTCTCTCTCTCTCTCTCTCTCTCTCTCTCTCTCTCTCTCTCTCTGTCTTTCTCTCTCTGTTATTGGTATGTTTTTGGTTTATCACTATTTTTTTCTTTTGGTGTAGTTTGCTTTACCACCCATTTTCTTGCCCCCCCTTTTACTATTACTTTGATTTATTTGTTTGAATAGGCCCTCCTTTTACTCTCTTTCTCTACCCTTTTTTTGCATTTGTTTTCAACTTGTCCTCTTAGTATCATTTCTTATTTTCTTCTCCTCTAGTTTAATCTCCACTCCCTATTATTTATCCTTCTCCTAGGTGATCATCTCTATTACTATTATCTAATACCACTAATTTCCCTTTACTCCTTAACAAGAACTCTTCCATCAATCTTACCACATCTTCACATCTACCATTGCTTTATTTTTCATGATCTGTTTCTTTTGCTCTTTTTTTTCTTCATACTATCAGACCTGTACCACTTACTCTTATGCATCTACAGGTAGTTAACCATATCTTACAATGACTGAAAACTACTTTAAAGCAAAAGGAGTAAATTGCTCAGTTAAGGGGATACATACTGTATATAATTTTCTGATTTGTTTTAGATTTTGTTATATAACTATACATCTTGTACCTGGGTTAAAGGTGGCAAAGTATTAGTTATTACAGTTTGTCATTCTCCAGTTTGTGTTTGATTCTACAGTTATTATTGAGTGCACTGAGTTAGCCAAGGCCACATTGCTTTTGTGATCAATTGATCCTCCTTGTAAGAAAATGCCTAGATGGTCTGGGGGCCATAAACAATACTACAGCCCAGTACCAAAGAACTGGGTGCTACACCAAACAGTGAAAGGTGCAAACTTTCATTCCTAATAAACAGAAGATGCAGGATCCTGGGACAGACTCAAAGGCCAAAAACCAGCTACACCTAGAAGACAGTGTCTCTGAGCAGTAGTCATTACCTAAAGAGGTCTTGATACTAGTAATAAAACTGTCCACTGTAGGCAACTTACAAGCCTCAATGTGAAAAACAAATTTTAAAAATAGAAAATGAGAAAACACACAAGCAAGATGCAATCCAGCACACCCATTTCATCCAAAGCAAGCCCAGAAGGCATTGAGGTGGAAGAAATCAAAAGCCTCCCAGCTGCATTTTATGAAATGGCACCAGCAGAAGTAACAAAGCAGATGGATAAGTCTGTAGACAAAGACAAAACAGAAATAATAACATAGGTAATAAAAGAGATGGTGACCATAATAAAGGAAATGGTTAGTTAATCTAGAGTAGATACAGAGAAAAAAATAGAGGAGGTTAGGGAAACCACAAATGCCCAACATAGGCATAGTTTGGATGCCATAAAACAAATGCAAACAAATACCCAGGAGGTTAAAAGTTCTATTGAAAGCATGTGTAGCAGAATCAATCAATGTGAAGCTAGACTATCAGATCTAGAAGACAGGGTTGTGGTTGGTGATCATCAAAAGAAAGACTTCTTGAAAATAGCAAGATACCACAAAAAGTCAATCCAACAGCTGCTAGATAATTCAAAAGAAGAATAAGATTCATTGAAATCAATGAAAAATCAAAGACAACACAAAGGACATTTAAAAACCTGTTCAAAGAATAGCAGAAAACATCCCAAACATGGGAAAAGAATTTGACCTACAGAGAAGTGACACAAATAGAACCCCAATAAGCCATGATCAGAATAAATACACACCAGGGCATATAATAGTCAAGATTCCAGAAATTCAACACAAAAACAGAATATTAAAAGCTGTTAGAGAAAAGAAATAAATCACCTATAAAGGAAAACTCATCAGAATAGCAGCAGACTTCTTAACACAAACCACTAAGTCAAGGAGAGCTTGTAGTGAAGCATTTCAAGTCCTAAAAGAAAACAGCCTCCAACCCAGATTGTAGTATGCCCCAAAAAATTATCTTTCAAGATCAATGGAGAAATAAGATACTTCCACAATAAAGAACATCAGAAGAAATTCATGAGCACCAACCCAGCACTCCCAAAAGTTCTGAAGGATAGTGTATAAAGAGACAATGAAGACACCAATTCCAATTGGTGTTCCAGTAGAATGAATCCACCATCCAAGGCAAGCAGTTAAACAGAAAAGTAAGGGGACCAAGAACAGGAAAATAATACCTATCAGCTATAAACATCAATGTGAATAGTCTGAAAAAGAAACAGATTAGTAGAACAGATCAAGAAACAAGATCCAAAATGTTACATACAAGAAACACATTGAACTACAAAAGAAATTCATAGACTGAAAGTCAAAGGATGGAAAATAATACTGCATGCACCAGGAAACTGAAAATAAAAAGCAGGAGTAGCTATTCTGTCTATAGACAAAGTGGATTTCAAATCAAGACCAATCAGGAGAGACAAAGGTCAGAACATACTTCTTAATGGAACAATCCAAAAGGCTAACAATCATAAATATATATGCACCAAATACTGACACACCCAACTACATAAAACAAATACTAATGGATATGAAAAACCAGATAAACACTAATACAATTATAATGGGGGACCTCAACACCCCACTGCTATAAACAGATTAACTAGAAAGGAAATATCAGAGCTCAACCAAACCTTTGAACAAAAGAACTTGGTAGATATCTATACAGTGTCCCATCCAACAACAACAGAATATATGTTCTTCTTAGAAGCACGTGGGACTTTCTCCAAAATAGACCAAATGCTAGCTCATAGAACATGCTTAAGTAAATGCAAAGGAATTGAAATAATCTCATGCATGTTATCAGATTATAATGCCATGAAATTGGAAATAATTGGCAAAAAAGACCACAAAAAGTATATAAACATATGGAAAGTAAACAATACCCTCTTAAACAACCAATGGATCACACGTGAAATTCAAGAAGAAACTAGACAGTTTCAACAATAATGTCAACATGACAAACCAAATTTATGAAATGCAATGAAAGCAGTTCTATAAGGGAAGTTTGTAGTAGTGAATTCTCACATCAGAAAAATGGAGCGAGCTTCAATAATTAACTTAATGTTGAACTTCAAACTTCTAGAAAAGGAAGAACAAGTTAAATCCAAAGCTCATATGAGAGGGGAAATTATACAGATCAGAGCAGAAATCAATGCAATTGAGACTAAGAAAACAATACAAAGAATCAATGCATCAAAGAGTTGATTCTTTGAAAGATTAAATAAAACACACAAACTGTTATCCAATATTATCAGAAAAGGAAAGAAGACCTAAATTCATGCAATTAGGAATGAAAGGGGAGAAATCACAACAGATCCTGTAGAAATCTAGATCATTAGTACCTACTTTGAAAACCTATACTCAAATTAGATGGAAAATTCAGAAGAAATGGATAGATTCATAGATACATATGAATTACCAAATCTGAATCAAGAAGATACAAAAATTCAAAACAATCCAATATCCGTCAATGAAACTGAAGAAATAATTTTAAAAACTAACAAAAAAGTAAAGCCCAGAGCCTGATGGAGTCACTGCTGCATTCTACAAGAATTTTAGAGAAGATCTAATGCCACATCTCTTCAAACTCTTTAATGAAATAAAAAATGGAGCAATACTCCCAAAGTCATTCCTAGAAGCAATCATTACCCTGATACCAAAACCAGAGAAAAACCCAACCAAAACAGAACTGTAGGCCAATCTCTTTAATGAACATAGCTGCAAAAATTCTCAGTAAGATACTGGCAAACAGAAAGCAAATCATCAAAAAGATCATACACCATGACCAAATATGATTCATTCTAAGGATGCAAGGATGGTTCAATATTTGCAAGTCAATAAATGTAATATACTACATTAACAGATCTAAGGACAAAAACCATATGATCATGCCAATAGATGCAGGAAAAGCATCTGACAAAGTCCAACACCCATTCATGATAAAACCTCTACAGAGAATTGGAATAGAGGGTCTTTATCTCAACCTGATAAAAGCCATCTATGACAAACCAACAGCCAACATCATACTAAGTTGTCAAAAACTGAAAGCTTTTACTCTAAAACAAGGAACAAGACAAAGATACCCACTACCATTACTCTTAATTTAGTATAGTTCTGAAAATGTTAGCTATTGTAATTAGATAAGAGAATGAAATAAAAGGAATAAGAATAGGAAAGGAAGAAGTTAAATTATCATTATTTGCGGATGACATGATACCCTACATATAAGAGCCCAAAAACTCCACCAAATGATTCCTGGATTTAGTTATCAAGTTCAGTAGCATAGCAGGATCCAAAATAAGCACTCAAAAATCAACAGGATTCCTGTACACAAATCAAAAATTCACTGAGAGAGAAATTAGGGAAACAACACCTTTCACAATAGCATCAAGAAAAAAAATGAAATACTTTGGAATCAATATAATGAAAGAAACAAACGACCTTTACACTGAAAACTACAGTACTCTGAAAAAGGATATCAAAGAGAATATCAAAAAATGAAAAGATAGCCCTTTTTCTTGGATAGGCAGAACATACAGCAAAAATGCCCATACTTCCAAAACTGCTATATAAATTTAATGCAATTCTATTCAAAATACCAGTAACACTAGACATAGAGAAAACAATGCTAAAATTCACATGGAACTGTAAGAGACCTAAAATAACAAAAGCAATTGTAGGCAACAGAGGCATGGCAGGGGTATCACTATCCCCAACTTGAAATTATAGTACAAAGCCACCATGGTAGAAACAGCATGGTACTGGGGAAAAAAATAGACCCAAGGTTCAGCAGAACAGAATAGAAGATGCAACAACAACAACAAAAAGAACAACAACGACAAAAAGAAAAACAAAAACACCTCTGAACACACTCAGCTACCTGATCTTTGACAAAGGGGCCAAATACCCTCACTGGAAGAAAGACAGCCTCTTTAATAAATGGTGCTGGGAAAACTGGCTTGCCACATACCAAAGATTAAACATAGACCCATATCTCTGACCATGCACTAAACTAAAATCAAAATGGATCAAAGGTCTAAGTATTAAAACAGAAACAATCTGTTGGGAGATAGACTACATAAAACGGTTGGAGACAAAAATGTAGGCAAAGATTTTATGAACAAAACTCTAATTGTGCAGGAAGTATTGCAAAGAATCAACAGCTGGGGTCACATAAAATTAAAAAGCTTTTGCATAGCAAAAGAAACCACCAACAGAGTGAAGAGACAACCCACAGAATGGGAAAAAAAGGTTTTACCAGCTGTCCCTCAAAGGACTAATATTTAGAATATATAAAGAACTAAAAAAAAAAAGTCAGACCCTCTCAAATTTAAAGACCCAATCCAAAAATGGGCATCTGAAATGAATAGACACTTCTCAGATGAAGTACAAATGGCAAATAAATATGTGAAAAAATTTTGAACATCACTGGTTCTTCAAGAAATGCAAATTAAAACAACACTAAGATTCCATCTCACTCCAGAAAAGTGGCTATCATGAAGAAATCAACCAATGACGAATGCTGATGAGTCTGTGGGGAGAAAGGAACATTTTTCCACTGTTGATGGGAGTATAAATTGGTACAAATGCTATGGAAATAAGTATGGCAATTCCTCAAAAAACTAAAACTAGAGGTTTCAATTGATCAAGCTATTCCCCTTCTTGGCTTCCCAAAAGAGTTAAAAGCATCATAACACAGCAATATGTGCACACCAATGTTTATAGCAGCACAATTTGTAATAGCTAAATCTTGGAAACATCCCATATGCCCATCAACCGATGAATGAATAAAGAAAACATAGTTTTTATATATAGTAGAATACTACTTTGCCATAAAGAAGGATACATTTGAGACATTTTAAAATAAATGGATGCATCTTGAGACCATAAATTTAAGTGAAATAAATCAGACACACATGTTTAAATATCACATTGTTTTTCTTGTATGAGAAACCCAAAGTGTAAATAAGGACGAACATGGAGGCTAGATATTGGGAAGTAGGTAGAAAATGTTCAAATGGGAAGGAGAACAAGGGAGGGAGGGAGGAAGGGAAGGAAGGCAGTAGTGATTTAAAAAGTAATTAAAATAAAATGAAAGGAAAACAATACAAACCAAGTTTTGTAAATGAAGAAGGGAAAAGGATCAATAAGAAGGGAGGGGAATGGGAAAAAGAATTAAGATATGTTAAGTTCAAGTACAAATTCCCTATAATGAATATGTTCATTGTGTATGTCAAAAATGTACCAATAAAATTAATTTTAAAAAATAGTAAATGGTAAATCTCAAATTAATAACTCAGTAAATACCTGAGAGAAAGGAATTGGTTTGAATGGAACGATCAGAATATTCTTCCTGGAAACTGGGAACTGAGTTGACCACAATGCCATTTGGACTTGGTAAAGAATTTGAGCTATTTGGTAGAAAGAATTGGGCACTTAGGAAATTTACCAGTTCTGGGTGGCATTGATTTAATAAAAACTCTCTAATTTTATACATATATTTCCTATCCCATTAACATAAGAAAAT
Organism: Hystrix cristata; assembly: GCA_004026905.1. Lineage (NCBI taxonomy): Eukaryota > Metazoa > Chordata > Mammalia > Rodentia > Hystricidae > Hystrix > Hystrix cristata. The sequence goes on along the minus strand of PVJO010006398.1, from coordinate 1,281 downwards.
GTAAAGGGAAATTGTTACCAACCCCAGAGAACCACCATAGACGCTGAGAAATCAGATGATGAGAGTTGGATTTGAGGGATGCTCTGACAGCAGCCAAACCACCATAAAGGCACCCACTGAGGACTTCCGGGAAGATGGCGGAGCAGAGAGAAGGAGAGTAAGAGCCTTTCCGAGATTTTTTATCCAGACACTGGAATCTAACAATTTAGGGAAGAGAAGAAGGAGGGAAGCGTGTTCTTAGGACCCAGCAGGGAACTGAAGCAAGAGTTGAAGCCCACGGGGAAAGCAAAAGGAGAGACCAGCCAAGAAGAACACAAGAACACGGTGAGGAAAGGACAGACGGCACTTTCTCCCAAAGCTCCTGCTTGCGGCTCCTGCTCGCGGCTCGCATCTCACAGCCTCAGCTTGCAGCCCCCCAGGGCACGGCCTGAGCCTCACGACCTCGAGTCACAGCACGGCTCGGCTCACAGCAGCAGCTTGCGGCTGGGGTCAGGGCAGCAGCACACAGCCCTGTGCGCCCCCCCCCCTCGCCCCGGCACAGCCCGGATGGCCCCAACTCACCACGGCGCTCTCAGCGCAGTGCCGCAGTTTGAGCTCGCAGATGCATGGTGACTCCTGGAGACCCCAGAGACCTCCACGGAAAGACACACACAAGGAGGGAAGCGGGGGACACTGAAGACTGCAGCGGCTGGTGAGTTACCTGAGTCATCTGAGCTCAGATGGCCCCCAGGAGAAGGTGGTGATCCGCTGATCGCCATTTTGGAAAGGGGCGGAGCTCAGAACTCAGAAAAGCTGCTAGCGGCCTTTGGTGCTGTGGCAAATCGGGGCAAGGCGGGGCAAGGCAGAGCAGAGTTCAAACTCAAGCTGGAAGAAGGGAAAGGAGCCGAGTTCAAACTGGCAGGGAACTGAGTCCAAGCCGGTGGGAAACACACAGTGTGTCTCCAGCTGAACAAATTGGATTTCAACCCCACAGCCAGTGATCAGGCTGAACTTCAACAGAACGGGTGAAGCCTTTCTATTGAACCAAGCTGGGAACACTCGCTGCCCTGCCAAAATCTACTGCTGGGATTAAGCAACAAGGACCTGGGTCTGTCTACTCTGTCTACCAGTGACAGTAGAGACACACCTGGAAGTGGACATTTTATTTTATTTTATTTTATTTTATTTTATTTTATTGTGTTGTACTTTTAAATATTTTTTCCCTCTCTGCTCTTTTTCTTGTTTTTTTTTTCTTTCTTATTTTTTATAGGGAAATGACTTTCTAGTTTTTTACTGTTTTTT
>PVJO010006397.1:0-88946 GCA_004026905.1 Hystrix cristata | reverse complement strand
GGTATTTTTTGCCACACCTACAATATCTTGTCAGCTGTGTAAATCCCACAAACATATGGGGTAACAGTGTGTTCAGTATTACTGGTAGATGCTATAAGTGTAAAAGATTAAGAATAGCCCATTGTTTCCTTCACAAATAGGGAGAACATTGCAAACAATTTGGTACCCTTCTATGCATTAGCTCGCCACTTGTTTTTAATTTCCCTCTCACTTTATGTGATAGTGCCTAAAGCACAGAATACAGATATAAAAAAGACATTCTCTTTCTACAAAATGATGCTAATCTACACCTGACTGAGAGACAAAATGACAGAGCAACAAGAAAAAGGATTGTACTAACACGAAAAGGAACAAGAGTTGTATGTATAGCTAATAAAGATGATCCCTTGAAGGATGAAGGATCTGAGTTAGGCCCTACTAGATAGCAAGGTTTAAACAAATAGAAGGGATGACTAAGAGATAACTAAATAAACATTTCTTAGAGTTTATATCTAAAATGTCTCCCCAAAACTCCTGTGTTCAGAAGATGGGCTTTTGGAAAATCCATTGAAACATAGATCCTAACTGCATTAGTGCATTAATCCATTGATGAGATCATAAATTGAAGGCACTTTTAGGAGGTAATGGAAGCAGGAGGTGGGGCCTGGTCACTTCCTCTCTGGTGGATAGAAGGTGTGCCAAAGATGTTAAATTTCTGCTTTATACTGTTAGCCAAATATAGCTGGAAAGACCCAGCTGGAGAGAGTGACTATCTGGGGCTAGGGGACATATAGTAAAGAGACTGACATTTTAGATGTCCTTCAAATTACCTCAATTGAAAACACAAGCTTCCTTGATTCTGAGTTGGCTGCTATAATCATGCTGATACTTAATGATATTTTCTAATTTATTCCCTTAACTAAAAATGACATGCTTTCCTAGTTGGATTTTGAATTTCTTCAAAGTAGAGGCTGTTTTTTCTTCTTTAGTATCTTCCATATTTACTGAAATTGTGACAGGCACTCAGACCCAATACTTACTTAACACTCGCTTCATGATGTCCTTGCTGCCTGGCTACCATGACCTGAGCATCTTTGCTCTGCCATACTCTTGGAGCCAGCCAAACATGGACTGAATACCCTGGACCTATGAGCTGAAATAAACCCTTCCTCCCTTAAGTTGTTCTTCTCAGATATTAGATCATAGTGAGATAAAGCTGACTAGCACAATATTCATTCAAGGGCTTTTCATTCGGAATCACAGACAAGCATCGAACTTGACCCAGGAGTTTTTAAGGACTGTGGTTACAATTATCTAAATAAACTCTCTTACAGTTTCTATCTAGCTGTTGCCCTCAAATCTCTTGTGATCATAGGCAGGACCATTGGAAGGTGGTTGGATTATTAGGGGTGCAATAGCTGGCTTGCTTTTAGGAGGGCGGGGCTGGGTAGAAGCCAGGAATCATTGTGGGCATGACTCAGAATGTTCTATCTCCATTGCTGGCTCCTCCCTTGACCTTACTTCCCTGTCACCATGACGTGAGAAACTTTTCCTTCTCTGTGCCCCTCTACCTTGCTGTCCTGCCTTGGAGCCAGCTGACCGTGGTCTGTACACCTGAATCAAAATAAGCCCTTCCTCCTTCAACTATTACATGTTAACAATGAGGAAAGTGACAAAGACACACTCAGTTGATCACTTGTCAGACACATGAAAATATATTAGATGAGCACATGAGATCAACAAACAACTCATCTAGACTAAGACACAGTTGATGAAAAAAATCTGGTTGCCTTCAGGTGATGCCATTCTCTCTCCTAATGATTCTTTTCCTCTATCTCCCCCCATGAAAAGAGTGATAAAGAAGCTCTCTCGTGATATATAGGGAGGATAAGTTCGAGGCACAGACAAAGTAAATTTAGACTTCTTAGGCTAAACTTTTGTTTTGCTCCAGGGAGTTACCCCCCAAAAATTTAGTTAAATTCTCTAAGTATTTAATAAATGTTATAGAACTATTGCCCAAAACTACACAGATTTTTGCCCAGGCGATTTTGTATAGTTTCATTAGCATCAGTATTCCCTTAAACTCACATGTACAACCCCTCAGAGTGAACTGATCTTTGGTGTGAATGTCTAAGACAGAGATAAAAGGAATCCTGGCTAAAATAACTAACTTGGTTTATGTATTAGCCATTGGCTTCCCCATATTAGGAATTAGTTCCACTTCTGTCAAATGAATTGGCAGAAATTCCAGCATATAGAATGTCTTTTCCCACTTCCAAAGATTGTTAATTATTTCCTCAGGCCTCAAATACCAATGTAATTAATAATAGCTCAGATGAAAAATAAATTAGAAAAAATACCACATGTTGTATTAAAACCCAGAATTATACTAAAAATAATACTTAGCATTTCAAAAGTTACTTATATATTCCCAAATTTGCTAGATATGTGGTGGAGATTTACAAAAGCTGGTCAATAAAATCTCTTCTGGAACACATCTAAAATTATAGTGTGGCTTCTTCAACCCCACTGTTCAAAAATCACAGCGCATTCCAGGCCTTCCTGGAAAAGATCTCTCTCTTTTGTACGATGTTTCAGGGCCACCCTGAGGACAGACACTGCTTCTTCTGCCCTTCGGACCACCTGTAGCACCACGTACCTACATAATGATGTGTAATAATTATCTTTTGAACACACACACAGAAAAATGTCTACAAGTAAGTCTGGTCGCATTCACTTTCATGTCATGTTCTTTGTACATGGCAGAGGGATCAACTTTGGTTTTCAGTGGAAGAGAAAATGATTCTAGCTCGGTTTTCCTTAAAATCTGCCCTCCGAATTGGGAACATCCGCATTACCTGGGAATTTGTTAGAAATGCAACATCTCAGCCCCAGCCAGACAGAGTGACTCAGAAGTTGGGACAGGGGCAGGAGGGGGTCATATCCTCTACTTTGACAAGTCTTCCAGATGATTCTGGATTTTAGTTTAATGATATTTAGATAAATGATATTACCAAGAGAACATTTGTCCCCCAAAATGCTGACATGCAATACTCATCTACAATTTCTTATATATTAAAATCACCCTGTTATTAAAAGTTGGTTGGATGAGCACAGGAGAATTGTCGAGGGACTACGACCTCAGCTTAAAGGCTGGCTTTACTACTTGTTTGCTGCACGACACCAGTGACCTGTTTCATCTCTGAGCTTTCAATTTTGAATGAAGTTGTAATACATTGATTTAAAGGCTCTTATCAACCTTATAATTCTATGCCTTACTATAGGCGAGTGTTAAGTAAGTATTGGGTCTGAGTGCTTGTCACAATTTCAGTAAATATGGAAGATACTAAAGAAGAAACAACAGCCTCTACTTTGAAGAAATTCAAAATCCAACTAGGAAAACATGTCATTTTTAGTTAAGGGAGTAAATTAGAAAATATCATTAAGTATCAGCATGATTATAGCAGCCAACTCAGAATCAAGGAAGCTTGTGTTTTCAATTGAGGTAATTTGAAGGACATCTAAAATGTCAGTCTCTTTACTATATGTCCCCTAGCCCCAGATAGTCACTCTCTCCAGCTGTGTCTTTCCAGCTATATTTGGCTAACAGTATAAAGCAGAAATTTAACATCTTTGGCACACCTTCTATAAACCAGATATTATATACACTGCTTTATATGTATAATTTATTTTAAAACCTAATGACAACCCGAGTCATCTTTATTTACCAAATGAGAATGCTGAAAGTCAGAAGGCTTTATAACTTAACTAAATTTACACATTCAAAAGATGGAGCTGGAAGTCAATGAAAGCTCTAGATGTTCAAAGTCCATTTTTCCTAGAACATTAAATTGACTGGTTAGATAGATGAAGTTAGCTATGGTGAGACCAATTGTTATATGAGTAAATGCTGTGTATAAACAAGCTATTTATATGTGTGAGAACAACAGAGAACGAATAAAAATAGTGTCAGTAAAGTCCTCAGAGTTCTAACAAAACTCAAATTGAGAATGGATAATTATTCACACATTTTTCATATGAAAACTGAGTATGCTAGCTGTATTTACCTATGGGAATTCTTTCATGTGAGTCTAAGACAATAGGAAAAAGTTATACTTTCATTACGTATTTTTACCTTATTTTCACAAAAAAGAATCCACTTTATGAAAGTTAAATTAATGAGATAAAGCATTCACAATTTTCCACCCTTCTGTGAAATGAATACCTGTAGAATATGACCTCGCTAGATCAAAAGATCTTGGAAGAGGGATGCACGAGACTAAACCATTGTAAAATGCCTTAGAAATTATAAACTTTTTCACAGGAATTAAAATTTACCTTCTAAAAATAATGTGAACCATTTGATTCCCCAAATCAAAGCATTCAGTTATTTGGCTGCTAAATTACCTAATTAGCAACTGTTTTTTAAAATAAGTTACTTGCTTATAAAGCAAAGTGCAAGAACCACAAAACACAGATTTTAGGCAAATAAATCCTTTAGATCAGAAATGATGAAAATATTTTTTTCTTTGAATAAAAAGGAAAGATCTTAGTAAATCACCATTTAATTAATACATCATTCAAGATTTTCCTGACACGTTGGGTCATTGTGGACCTACCATAATTATTTTAAATTCACTGATCTTTAACCTGACCTGATAAATTTAGATAGCTCCTCAAATCTGTTCTCTTTCATGAATAGATAATTATCATGATATCAATGGATGTCTTCTATGTAATTTGGCTGGTGACATCTATTTGGAGGGAATTGGATTCATTTTCAAAAGGAGTATTCTCTGTAGTTTAGAAGACATTAAATTCTGTTGTATTTGCAAGCTTGAAGCAGAAGTTATTTAAATTGAGGTAACTGTAAATTGAGGTAACTTACACTGTACTGAATTCAAAGTCTGAGGGTGTTTAACTGGTAGATCACATGCCTAGCATGTCTGGGATTCATCTCCAGCACCGCAAAAAAGAGAAAGAAAGAGAGAAAGAGAAGAGAGAGAGAAAGAGAAAGAGAAAAAGAAAGAAAGAATTCAACCCTCAGAGATTTGAGGTGGAACTATTTACAGTGTATTGCAGGCAATATATGGGGAAAACTACCCATATGCTTTGACTGTATAGTCAGAGTTAAGAATTATTGTCTAGACTGTATTACTTTTATAGGAAGAAAATTTAACCTCAAATGTCACAAGGAATCTTCTAACTGAAACAATGCCGAGAACAGAAGTCTATGTACACACTTATCTGTAACATAACTTCTCTTTGTTAAAGGCTACCGTATAAAACAGTGAGTGTTGGAATCAGTTTAAAAATGAAAGTAGAGGAGGACTATTATTAGAGACTATTAGGATTTATGCAAGGTCGGGTGAAGGGAGGGTCACCATAGGTTGAAAAAAAGGGTGGATACATATGATCAAAGCTTGATATACGCATGAATGGAAAAGAGAGAGTAAAAAACCATTAATTTGTATAAAAAACATGTGTTAATAATCATAATAAATCCAATGAAAGCTAACTAAATAAATCACTAATACATGTACCTACCAAAGAATAATACAAAGTAAATAAAGTGTTTTATAAGACAAAGGTCGATTATCTTACAATTTCTTAAAATGAAGGCAATAGATAACTCTTTTTACAATTATTTGCACAATATAGAAAAACTGAAAGAAGAAAAAGAAATTCACACATATCACCTAGCAACAGCTTGTGTTAGTAATCTGGTGACTATCTTACCTTCATTTCCCCCATTTCCACATGATCATAATTATAATATCTGTATCCATACACACATACACATACATGTATATATGTGTACTTATTTATGCACATATCCAAACACACACATGTATACTTTTAAAATTAACAACTACATAATTTAAAAAATGCATATATTTTATAGACATTTGAATAAGCTAAAATATTATTTACTGCATGGTTTTTATTTGTCCAGTTAGAAAAGTCATCCACTACCTATATCTACATTTTAGAAGAGTTCCTCAAGCAATTGCAGAAGAAGTGCTCCTAGTCAGTTTTCCACTAGCCCTCGTATCCATTTGTCACCTTCGTGGTACATGGTAGGGGAATGAGAGTGATGGGGAGGAGTATTATTTCTGCAAACTTCATTTTTCAGACTCATTGGTTGCCAGGAAGCTTTATGTAACAAGAGATAGTAGAGGACTGTACACTCCAGGTGGTCCTGCTGGCAGTAATACATTTCTTACATGTTTCCATCTCCCACTGCACGACCTCTACCTTTTATAACTCTTCCCATCAGTGACTTTGGCTATGCCAACACCTCTGCCCTGTGTCCCATTGTCCCATTGTCCTGCTCGTCTCTTCAGCTATTTCAATATGTTTGTAACTAATTCCCTGGCTCTGCTTTCTTGGAACATATTCTGATGGATTCAAATATAATCAATATATGAGGAACACTTTCTGGGCCAAAGGAGATGAAAGTTTTAAAACAAAGTTTATAACGCACAATGGAGAATCGCTTGACAGCCATTTCTTTGAATACCTTTTTCCATATGCTTATTGGCCATAGGTAGTTATTCTTCATGAACTGTGTAACATTCTTCTTTATCCATGATAGTATTTTAAATGTATACATGCCTAAGTACATCACAAAGATGAGGCCACTATCTGTTTGGGTCATAATGGTATATTCAGCACTTATCTCTGAGTGTAGCAAATGATAAATACTTGTTATTATTAATTAAATAAATGAAAAAAATGTATAAAGATTGTATAATCTGTTCCATTCTCATGCAGAATAAACCTGCTCTATAACTTCTTTGGTTAATGATTCCTGTGTTATTATTGTTTTTATTCCCCCCAATATTTTCTTGAATATTTCTATTCTTTAGAAATAAACTTGGCAGAAAAAACGTTCAGGTATTTCCTTCCAGAAAAAATATATTTCCACTGGTACTTTGACGAGTGTTAACTTTCTCAAGCAAAGTGGTAGGTAATTAAGCTATTTAAAATAATGGATCTGTATCCCTCACTCCCTGTTAGTCCTGTTTATGCCACTCCGCCCTGGTACTCTTTTCTACACCTCCTTCTGTCAGGATGCTGTACAATCCAGGCTTCCTTACTCTTTGGCTTTTGTCGGGTTCCGTCAAGGGGAAGTGCTGACCGAAATGCTTCAGTGCTGTGTCTGGAATGGGCCGTGTTCTGCTGCAGAACCACGTGCCTCCATCATACCCCCCCCCCAATCTCGTCACCAGCAAATGCAATTCTCTCTCTTTCCCGTTCAGATCTGGAGGTAGTAATGACTTCACACTTTTGCTAGATCCCGAGCACCGCCACACTCATTATTACTTCCCTTAACCTAGTGCACAACTCGGAATAATCCCGTCAATAAATTATCTTCGCCATCCCGGCAGAACCTGTCTTACATTTCTTACTAGTAACCTGTCTGCGGGTATTCCGATCTATTAATTTAAATTTCTTTTATGTCTCACTGAAAGAGTCTCTGTTTTTAAAATAAAAGATGACATACTTTATCCCATATTAAATCTCATTATTTTGTATTTTTGTACTTATTAATGGAATACATTCCTACTGTGTTTTCAACCTGGATGTATGTGATATCTAGTCATGAATAGATGTGATGATATTGAGTAATGGTCAAATATGAATAAAAAAGAGCAAATTATGTAAACACATCATATAGACTGCAATCCTAAGAAAAACAGTACTGACAAATTTGAAGTACTTTTTAATAATTGCATTTTGGATGATTTTGAAATCTAGGCATTATTTCAAGATTGACCTTTGAAGACTGATGTAATTTAAATATTTGGGAAGTAAGCAGTATAGACTACGACCTGTGTGTGCAAAATGGTTAAATTGAACATGTCCTTCCTGGCCCTTCTGAAGCACTGCAGTCCTGGGTAGTGGAGGAAACAGATATTGAACAAAGTTGAGCAGAAAAGACAGAATTATTCAGGAGGAAGTGACTCTTTTGGAGGCAGTTCACAGCAAGGTATTGTTCACACTGGCAGTGGTCAGCATTTTGACTCAAACTATTCATAACAGTTATTTTAGGGCTGTGATGACAACTTTCATTAATTAGTGCCATGGAAGAATCAATAATATTGTGGCTAAAGTGACTAACTGAAGTGTTCGACAGGTCAATACATGGGTAATGTGTTGGAAGTTTAGGATTCTAAACATTTACAATGTTAGATTTTCACCCACAATTTAGGAATTTATTTTTCTGTAATTAAATTCATACAAGCAGTATACAGTGGAAATAATGCAGGACTTACTCTATTTCTTTTGGACTGCTAATATCCATCTTTGATCGCTCAGAAAAGGACAGTGAGTAGCCAATAAGGCAGCGTGTGTGCCACTGCTTTTTAAAGTGCTTGAACACGTGAACTGTAACAACCACAAATAAATTTGCAAATCACAATCTATTTGTTTTTGATAATTTAATTGATGAATGCCTAAATTATCAGGCATAAGGAGATGATATTTGGACACATACCCCCGAATCACAGCTTCTTTTGATAGCAGAAGAAATACTGTGCATGCCACAATTATTAATAAAAATATTTCAGTTTTGCTTGTACTTTTAATTAGTTTACAACATACTGCATTTTCTCAGAAATGATAACTGTTAATGACTAGCGTTAAAACATCCACATAGTAAGATGAGCAAGTGTAATATCTTCTTGTGTGGATTAGCAAATGAGAGATAATATTCAAATACAAAGGACATAGACGCCTTATAGACCTTACCTAGGTAAATCATGAACATAATTTAAATTGCCTAAATCAGCCACCATACAAACATAATGGCAATTGTCCAGAGGAACTTGCGACAGGGTGTTTCCCCCTCCTCTCACACTAACATTTTCCAAACATACCTAAAGTTACAAAAAAATTTAGGAGCTAGGCCCATATTAACTCTTCTTTTAATTCTACCTTTAGGATTTCCACTTTAGATTACAGAGGGATTGACAAATTGCACTAACTGCACTCCTCTCAAGTGGATAATCAATAGCTGTCGAGGATCCGTGGAGCCTAAGGGCACAGCGACTATTTTGGTAAGGCGCCCATCAAAGTGTCCAGTTTAAGAGACTTCATTTCAAACTCGAAGGCTATTTTCTGTACTCAGGCTTTTCAAAACCTACAGCATCCATCATGTGACATGTTGACTGAGTTGAGTAATAAAAACTTGCCGGAGAATTAGGAAGCTTCTCTGTGTTCCGGGCACATTCATGAGTCCAGAAAAAGCTTTTAAATCTCACTGTATCATTTCCATGACTTACAACTTGAGGTTTTCCACAGTGTAGCCCAGACGGGCATATGCCTGCATACAATGCACATACAATTCTGGACAAAAACTTCTTTTATGCAGCTGGCAAATTCTTCTCAAATCAAAATGTGGCGTCTTTTAATTGAATTGACAATGGAGAGACTCAAATTTCTTTTGTCATCTAAATCACTCTGTTTAGCTAGAACCTTTATTGCCACTTCAGAACATCTGGTCCAATTAAAACATAGCTGTGTCCCTCTTATTTGAATGGCAAAGGAAGGTTAATTTTCACAGGTCCCATCGGCAAAAAGTCTGTTCTGTATTGGATCCGAGAAAACTTCGTGCTCTAAAAATGGTTTTGATAAATTATGGAAAGCTCCATGAACCTCACAGCTTGTACAAGCATGGAGCCACAGATGTCACCATGATAAGAGATTCAAAAATTAAGAAAAACGTGATTTGTTATTATGCAAGTTGGAATTTGAATAAATAGAAATCAGGTGGAGTTGAAATGCCCCCTAGGAACATTTACCTTCGAGGAAAGCCAGAGCACCTCTCAGACCATCAAATGAAAAGACCTTCAGTCAAAGAGAAGGCTGCAATAAGCAAAGCAAAGAATGGAAGCAGCAGTTCTCTTGCCTGCGCGGGCACGGGAATGATAGGGGAACAACATTTCTCAGGCTGTGCCAGAGTACTAAGCACAAAGCTGAAGACAGACCTTTGAGACATACACTTCCTTGTAAATCCTGGAGAGATGATGAGTAAATTTGACATCCGAGGAACCAAGGGAAATTACCCAAGACACTGAATCTTCAGCTGGAATATTGATTGAGATATCTCAGTATTCACTGTCAACACCTATAATATTGGGTTCGTGGGACAAGAATTTCAAATTCCATCTGAATATTAACATTTATTATATGTTATTTCCACTGATAAATCAGCATCTATTCAATAATCCTATGCAGAGAGTGTTGGGGAAAAAATCAACAATTCTTCTGCCAACCTTTAGCTAATTCATTAGTGACTGCTGAAGAAGGCATATGTGATAGGAAAGACAATATTCCAAGAAAACCCCTTGCAGAGGGCATGTGAAAGAACATGCTAACCTTGGTGCTATGTATATGTATTGACAACTTATCATTGAGGCATGGCAAAGATATCTCCAAGATAATAAATACACCCATTGAAAGCATTGCTCTACCTCTTCTCTGTTCAAGAACACAATAATGACTCGTATGTGCGGAGAAATTAAAGCTTCAAATTACTTCCAGATATGACCCCCTTTAGTTCTCTCAAACACTTCTCATTTGCATTCTGATGAAGTTGTAAATCCTGTTTTACAGATAAGGACATTAAGACTCAAGATTTTTAGGTAAATTATTTAAAGTCACACAAACAGTGACCTTATCAAGGATAAATACCTTTTTCTTGATCAAAGACGGTGTTTTTGATGTTTGTTTGTCAGCCGCACATAAGACTACCCGGGGTAAGACACAACTCTTCTTGTCTCCGTAAAATGCCTCCCATTAATTGTCAGAGGATGGTAATTGCACAGGCAGCTTTATGTTTATTATAAACCATTCACTGATCCACTCTTTCTCTTTTGAGCATGATTGATTTGATAAAAAAAAAATCTCTTTTAGAAAAAAATGTGGGTTGTTATTTTTGGTTGTACACTCACACACTGAAGTAAACAATAACAGAATCAATTTAGAATACCGCTTCTTATGTGTGCAACAATCTTCACTGCCAAAAATTCACCACAATTTTTTTTTTTAAATTAAAACCTCTCTGATATTGAAAATACCAATCTCAATTATGTGTTTCCACTGGTTACGTTGGGATTCCTTTCATATATCTTAAATATAAACTTCCTGCAAGATGTCTCTTTTTTTGGGGTGGGTGCTGGGATAAGATGTCTCTTTTATTTCAGTCTTTAGAGCCCATGAAAGAGGATTCTTTTTTTTTTTTCTAATTTGTGGGGGTTGCTGAGGATCAAACTCAGGGCCTTGTGTTTGCTAGGCAAACTTGAGCTAAATCCCTACCCCCATGAGAGAAGATTCTGAACAAGACAATTTTAAAACAAAATCATCTTTTGCAATAATTGATTGACTTTTAGATAAACACATGTTGCTGCTACTGTGTATGCCCATGTGCATGTGTGTGTGTGAAGTAGAGTTTTTTTTTTTTAATTTTTAATTTTTTTTTAATTTTATGGGTACATTTTAGATATACTTAATAACATTCATCGTAGGGAATTCGTACGTGTATATGATATATGTTGCTTTTATTTTTTTTCCCATTCTTCTCCCCTCCCTTCAACCCCTCTTCAACTCCTTATTTACAAAGCTTTGTTTCCATTTATCCTTCCCTTCTCTTGTTTTCTTGTCCCTACCTTCCTTCCCCCTCCCTTGTTCCCCTTCCCACTTAGAAATTATTCTACCATCCACTTAACTTTAATGGGGGAGTTTTATTTTTCAGCTCTAAAGATGATACTAAAGCAACTCATTCAAAGCTTTTTGGGGACATTCTATGATCTCACTGTCATACATACTATAGCTTATGAGTTCATGTAGCCACACAGAATGGACCCATTTTCTCAAAATCATCAGCATACTTAATGGATGTAAAGCTATTTTAATTCTAACAAATCCATGTAATGCCTAAAATGGCTCCTAGTAGCCAGTGTGAGGACTAAAAGAAACATGGAAAAACAAAAGAAGACAGAGAAATGGAGGGGAACACACCAAGGATAAGAGAGGAAGAGAGAATTGAGAGAAAAAGCTACTTATCAGGAAAGTAGAGAAGAAAGAGCCCATATCCTGTTCTAAGCTGCTTGCTTGACTCAAACTCTGTCAAGCCTTTCTTAAATATTACTTTCTCAACAAAGCCTTTAAAGACACCTTTATTTAAAATTCCAGTATTTCCCTTCACCCCAAATTCAACATCACATATTACTTTTATCCAGTATGTTTATTTTGTTTTTCTTCATAATACTCATTACTTTCTAGCATGGTGTGTATTTTACTTATTCTTGCATTTACTTTCTATGGTATGATTCCTTCCCCTACTAGGAAGGGTAAAAGTCTTTATTTAATTTTATATCCTAAGTGTGTAGAGCAACATCTAGTACATAATGGTTAACAACACATAGTTGTTGAATAGATAGTAGAAAATATTAATCTAATGCCCTACCTGTAAAATGAAGGGTAATGGATATTATTTTAAAACATACAGCATATATGTTCACAGATCTGAACTCTTACAGAACCATAGTAGAAATAATAAAGAACATGAAGTGGTTATATATACACTTATATATACACTTAGAATTGCTGAGGAAGTAATAGTTTAAATGCAGATTGCCATAGTTGTGTTACACTGGAGAATCCAGTATCTTTTAAGGAACATAGTTTTCTTAAATACAACAGAAGTTTCTTAGTAAAGTATTGATTTCCCTTAATTTATATAGAAATCATATTCCAGGAAATGTCAACATATACTGGACCCATTCAAAATGGTTAGTGTTTTTAAAATGGTGGTAGCTTCCAAATTAATTTAATTATGAAGAAATAGGAGCTGGGGATTTCGCTTAGTGGTAGAGCGCTTACCTAGCAAGTGCAAAGCAAGGCCCCGAGTTTGATCCCCAGCACCCTCCGCATAAAGAATTGTACAAATCACGCACAAAATTGACTCAAAATGAATTGTAGACCTACATTTAAAAGGAAAAAACATGAAACTTCTAGATGACATTGGCATAAATCTACATGACTCTGAGTTTGGCAATTAATTTTTAGATACCAAAGATTAGATCCATGGGAAAAAAAAAAGGATGTGCCAGATTTCACAAATTAAAAAAAATAATAATTCCTCCATGAAAAAATAATGCTAAGAGAATGAGAAGACAATCAAAGGACTGTGAGAAAATGTTTGCTGAAACACTGTTACGTAAAATATGCAAGAACTGAAAACTCTAGGATGAGCAAATTAAAAACAAGATTAAAATATAGGGGCTGGAGGTATAACTCAGTTGTAGAACACTTGCCCGGCATGCATGAAGTCCTGGTTTCAGTGGGCAAAAGACCTTAATAGACACCTCACTAAAGACATACAGATAGCAAATAAATGTATGACATAATCAGAGAAATGCACATGAAAAGAAAAAACTAGGGCCTCATGCATGCTGGACTAGTACTCTACAACGGAGCTACATCTCCAGCCCCTCTCAGTTAGTATATTGCTACACTTCAGAGAAACCAATCTGTAAAGGATATATCCTCTATGATTTCAAGTCTATGACATTCCCGAAAGGGCAAAATGATGGAGACACTAGCAATGTCATTGTTGCCAGGGATCAGGAAGGAGTAAAGCATGAATAAGTGGAGGGCAGACGATTTGTAAAGTAGTGAAACTACTTGGTATGATAGTATAATGGTGGATACATGCCATTACACATTTGTGCAAACCCATAAAATATATAATACTAGGAGTGAGTCCAAAAATAAACTGTGGACTTTGGTTAATAATGATGTGTCAACATAGGTTCATTGATTGTAACAAATGTGTCACCATGATGGGTGATGTTGATAATGTTGGAGGGTGTGCATGTGGGGAAGGCAGAGTTATATGGGAAAGCTTTGTACTATCCTTTCAATTTCTCCATGAACTTAAAACTGTTGTAAAAAAAAAGTGTTTTAAAAAGAAATTATGAACAGCCACTAGGATATTTGAAATCAATACTTTCTTGTGGGTCCTGTGCAGTAAAAGGCTAATAGCACCCTCACTATCCTTGAGGAAATAAAAATAAGTGTTTCAAGTCCTACTAGAGAACACTATTCCCCCACCATCACTGAAAACCACTAAGGTCAAGAGTTGTCCAAAGAACAAGCTGAGAAATCCTGCAGGCCATCTTTGGAACATCAGAAGATACATACGGAGGAGCACTTCACAATCAGTCTGGCCTTCAGAGCACCATGTTACCACCCACGATCCCCAAACCAATTTCTGCTTCAGAAGAGTGATGCAAATAGTTAAGCAAGAATTTGATAAATTTAATAAATAATCCCTGTCATTTTTCTTTTTAGCTTTCGAACATCAATTTTAAAGGACTCAACTAACCAGAAAATCATTTCAAGTTTCCAACATACTGTATAATATTTGTTATTCAAAATCAGAGCCATCATTATAAATACCTGTAAAAGTAAATTTTCTTAGGCAATGATCATTTAGAAAGGTTGATTTTATTTAAGAAAAGCAAAAAAAAAAAAAAGAATAAATATATATGCATATAAAGTAAATCACAGGTAGAAATTCACTAAACATTTCATTTTGCACACAGTTTAAGAGTAGTGGGCTTATATTAGCATTGCAAATATACATGCATTGTTTTCAATTTAGTTCTAAGAAGTACTTTTTCTAATGTTTTTGGCAGACAAGTAAGTCATCACTGGAAACACATTCACAGCACATGCTGTTTGGGAATTAGTACACGCTCATCTCCACCCTTCCCTCCTGTCCTTAAAGAAAGTTTCACATTTGCTCATCTTTCTCAGTACTTAACGATGATCAGCTTTCTTCCTATTCTTGAGTTTCAAACTGCAGATTTCAGTGACACACAACATTGAGACATGAGCAATAAATCTGCACTTATGAACAGCTTGCTTTTATGGAAATATGTCAAACTGAATATATTAAAATGATAACTTTCACATCAGCTTGTCACAGCTTACTTTTTTCATTTTCAGTGCTGACAAGTATGCATTTAAATAAAGCATACCACGTGATATTTAATGTATTTTTATAAATATTGTAACTTATTCAGATCACCTAATCATCTCAGGGACCTTAGAACCAAAAAATATTATGCCATGTCCATATTTTTTTCTTCTGCCACTAGTGCTGTGCCATGGGCATGGGACCCTGCTCCTCTGAGGTGCCTCCGTTTCCTAGTCTGCAAAACAGAGTTACAAATGTCCTCTACTAGACTTTGAAATGTCTGTTTAGTAAGCAATTTCAGAAGGTGATGCATTTGAGGAAGCCAATCTTTCTCTCATAGCACTCGCGTTTATAAATACAGAAAACTTTCATCCAGATATTAATGCATATTCTTTAGAACTAAACAACACAAAGAGGTGCAAAGAGCTGCTTTCCTAGGTCAGATTATATTTGTATCTTGGGTGTCTGTCTTCTTTCTTCACCATCTACATGCCAATTTCTCTTCGCTTCATTCCTCAGCAGCTGATTCCACTTCAGGCCTAAAACTGCAGTTTTCACGTCACAATTGAATGGTCTTGCTTCTATTTCACCTTTTTTTCAGTTTTTGCACTTTCCAATATTTTTTATACAACTTTAAGACAGAAAATGTGCAGGGTCACAGCATTCTCAGATTTCTAATCCTCCATTTTATTACTTAGAGTTTAAATCACACTAGGCATCAACTACTAGCAATGTCTAAGTGTTCTTTATAAATGGATGCCTGATGATCACGAGTTGCAAAGATCATTTTGAAGATGACGCCTTCCTTCTCCTTTCTCTTTAACCAGCCGTATAGCCCACAGGAAATAAGGGTGTATCTAAAACCTGGTTTCTCAATGCATGGGTTTGGAAGCAGCAACATTGCCATGACCTGGAAGCTTATTGAAAATGTGTAATTTCAGTCTCCATCCCGGTTCTACTAGGTCGAAATGTGCATTTTAGCAACATCTCGGGTGATTTATATACATATTAACATTGAATTAGTGCTGGTCTAAAACAGATGTTGATTCAGTCCCTATCCTTCCAAAAGTCCTTCAGTAGTAAGTTGCTATAGATAAAATCCAGATATTGAGAAGAACTATCTCTCCAGTGCCCCCTATTCCATTATAAGACCATTTGTGACGTAAGAGCAGGAACTTGATTCTCCCCATTTCTTTTCCCTTTCTACATCATGGGCTAAGCACATGCCTGGGCACGGGAGGGAAGTTCAGCAAGAATTTATCGGATTGAACTAAAAGGCAATATGGCATGAATAAAGTGTTTTTCCAAGTTAATTTATAATAAATATCTGACATGATAAATTTCCTACTGTTTGTTGAATTGCCACCTAGTAGAGTGGACACATTTTTTTCATTTCTTCTTTTCTTTTGAAAATCAATAAATGTGTGTGATGGCTTTCCTAGAGATGAAATAGAATATTGCTGTAGACCTTACTATGAAAGTAATAGTCTAATATTTATAGCCCAAAGTAATATTAAAACACACTAATTTGTCATGCAATGTATAAACTTGTACTCACAAATTAGAATTAAGTATTCTAATTTATAAGTACATATCCCTCTCCTTTGGCACTGACTTTTGAGCTTACCTGTACCTTGGATTCAGTTTTCTGTCTTACTCTCATTAGAATTGGTCATAACAACTACTGTGTCCAATGAAATGTGATCCAAGTTGATGTTTTCCATGTCACAGCAAAACAATTTTTACAGTCATTTCAAGTTTATGCCAGTTCTCTTGTTTATTCCTTTGATTAGAAACAATATATTCCAGATAAGGTCTACTCCTTGCCCCACGGATCCAAGAATGGAGAAATCTATAAAATAAAAAAAAAAACACATTTTCTTTAGTTATTCATTCATTGCTGGGCATTTGGGTTGTTTCCAAGATATGAGAAACTATTAGTGCAAATAAGGACAGAAATTTATAATAGATACGTGAAAAAGAAAGATAATATCTAAAATAGCCAGTTTAATCTTCAACTGACATGCAAAGAGAAATATCTCCTTGTTATAAGTCCTTGAATATCAGAGTTATTGATTACCTAAGCAAAATTTTACAATTTGAACAGCACAACTTATTTTGAAGTCACCATCCAATTGTATTAATTGTTTAATTTTCTGAATGTTGAGGACACCATAAAACGATTAGTCATACTTATACCTTCAGGTATTCACAGTCTTCCCTTTGAGTGTAGGCAAGACTTGGCACTTGTCTTTAAACAACGGAATATGCCTATGTAAAAATTGCCACTTCCATAATGATATTATAAAGATTTGGTGTAGAAATTCTCTTTGCTCATTTGTCTAAGCAACCATAGTGGGGAAGCCTAGGTAGTAAATAATTGTGAATAAACTCCAGTAACTGTGAGCAGACTATAGAAGTTACAAAAGGCTCTACTTGACCTCCATCCAGTACCCCATGTAAAAACAGAGCACAGTATATTACCTTCAGTTCTTCTAACAACCCAAGTGAACTTGGAACCAGGCTTTCTATGAGCCTGTGGATAGGAATATGGCCCACATGACGTTTTGCCTGTAACCTTTCAAAACTGAGCAGGCAAGCTAGCTAAGCCTGCCCTGGGTTCCTGACCTGGCAAAACTGTGAAATAATCAATAGATGTTTTGAAGCCACTACACTTCTAGGTATTATGTACACAACCCTAGAAAATGAATGTATTGAAGATAAAAGCAATATTTGTTGAAAATTGAGTAAATGTTAAATAGCAAAATCATTAGTTCAAAATTCTGTTATGCAGAAAATATGTATTTATTTTTACCATTGTAATATGTTTTTCCTACACATTACCTATACTTATATTAGGCTAGTTATCATGACAAAAATATGTGTTTGAAAGTTTTCATCTTGTTTTTCATAATTATCATAGGATAAGCCTGATACCCCTAAGAGATGAGTACCTTGAGACCAGGAACTTTTCATCAGTGTGACTTCTCCACTGAAGAGTGCCTAACAGTTGATAGCATCTAAATACATATTTTAATGAATTGATGAATGAATTTATGTTCGAATCTTTAATATTTCTTCATGAATTTTCTTTTAAAGGTGTACAAAACTCCATTAACAAATAAATTATAATCTGCTTAACGATTCCTGTGTCTTGAATCGGTAATTAATATTGATGTGAATATTTTTTTAATTACTCCATTTTGTATACTTCCCCCTTTCTCAACTTTTCCCACTCTCAGCCCAATATTATAAAACAGGAGCACGGAAGATGACTGGTCAAAAAGAGGTAAACGTAACGCTAAGGTAGCACCATCCATTGCTAAGGCAAGCGACATGTACACTCTTCCAGTTGGGAAGAAGCTGAAAACAAAGGCCAGAGAACCATGGAGTAGAAGACTTCATAATGTGCATTTTACCTTTCAATCTAGTCTTTACTGTATTGCTAGATGTGGTGGACTTATTATTGTGGTCAACGTGAGCAGGAGCACAGAGCTGGACTGAGTTGGTGTGGTTCTGGGTGTAGAGGACCCACATGAAGATTGTTGCCAACGCGACATAAAGGAAAATGAGGTCAAAAGATGGGGGCTGGCTGTTTCCCAGGAGAAGCTCCGTTGTGGTAGGTTCTCCCAAAAGGAACTCCACTGCTCTCCTTGCAGAAGGAGCACATGGCCTTGCTGTCGTCAAGGATGGTTGCTGTTTGCATTGCAGAGCTCTGGTCTTCATGCCTACTGTGAATGTCATACTCTGGCTCCAGCATAGATTTCTTCAGCCTTTTAGCATAGGCACAGGTGTACATGGGACATTGCTGTGGACTCCCAGCCCTTGACTGGATCTTTCAGGTCTCCAGTGCATAGATAGACGTTCTGCACTTTTCCTGCATTTGGCTCATGTGTGTGAATGTTGTAATGTTTAAATGTCCTGTATTAAATCTGTTCTCTTGTAAACCACAGGCTCCAAAAATGTAACTAATACACTAGATTAATCTTCTTGCTGTACAAATGAAATCTTGCCTGGACCCTTCTTCTAATGTCTGATGACGACTTGCTTTTTCCTATAAAATACTATCTAAACTTCTATACAGGCAGGCATAGCCCTGCCCACTTTTAAATTATCAGTGGTTTCAGTCTTAATTTTTCCTGTGTTCTTCCTTAATTATATACTTATGAAGCCTAAAATCACACCCTTTAGTGCACAATGTTTTTTTTTTATAAATTACTACATTTTATTATATACAGTTGTATATATAGTTGTTTCTGGTCCATTTTAACACTATTCTCCTGCTATGAAAATGTTTAATACCCTTCAAATCCAAGCTGCAACGCTGCTCAATACATGACATTTTCTCTGAGCCTCCCAGTCAGAATGAAGGATTTTTTTCTGCTGTCATTCCGTCCTTTGTTACAAAATATATAACTGACTCCAGATAGGATGCTCCTGCAAAGCAGATATTCAATTAAACAAATCTGAAAAGCTTCTACTTTTATAAAGCTCATACCCAAGAGATGGAAAAAGATTTTTTTTAAAGCAGGAATATGACATATTCTCAGCGATAAAGCCAACTGAGATAATAGGTAACTCATATATCTATATGCATGTATTCATATACATACGTATGCACTATTTTATAGTGTGATAGAGATGGGCATTTCTGATAAGGTAACATTTGAACAGAAATCAAAGAGAACAAAGGTGTGAGCAATATATGTAGCTGTCTGGAGCAAGAATATTTTTGCTTGTGAAGAGAGAAGAAAAGTTATCTGGAGTGAGATTTTAAAGAATTATTCTGCTGGTTTGTTCAGAACTGGCAATAGAAGGTCCAGAGCAGAAGCAGGGAGATGAGGTAGAGCACAGTTCTGATAATCTGCATGAGAAGTAATGGTAACATAGACGAGGTCGGCTCTATCAGTCACGCTTACATCACTGGGACAAAATATCAGACACATACAACTCAAAGAAGGAAAGGTTTACTTTTGCTTTGGGTTTCAGAGGTTTCCAATCCACAATCAGCTAGATCCTGGGCAGGAAAACCCAAGCAAAAGGGAATGACACATGGCAGAAGACAACTACTCAACTCACTGCATCTTGGAAACAATGAACAGGAGAAGAACCAGAGGAAAAGGCACCAGAGACCAGATATAGTCCCCAGGGTCGTGCCTTCAGGACACAGCTAGACACACCCAGAAATATTCTATACTAACTTTGAGGTACCTTTCCGGCTAACCAAATTGACAGTCAAGATTAATTATCACAGTTGTAGTCACCGAAGTCATGAGAAATAGTCATGTTTTAAACATATTTTTAAAGTTAGAACTACCCAAGTGTAAACAACCCCCTAGAGCTAGAGTGCCACAGGACTTGAGTATTCGTCCTTTGTAGTACTGCATCATTGCCAGCAAAGGGCTTAGCACTCAGTAAATGCATAACAAGCAGTGTTAAATAAAGCGATGTTGAATGAAGAGAAATGACGCTACTGGATGAAATATGAATTGTATGCGAACATGAGGAGTCAATATAACTGGGTTTTGACTACAGCGAGTAGCATATAGCTGACACATACAGAGAGAGGGAGAAGGAAGGATTTTCATGCCTCTGGGAGAGGTCGAAAATTGAGATTTCTGCCTTATATATGTTAAGTGTGAGGTGTCCATTAAAAATTCAGTGGATCTATCAACTGGTTATGATCCGGGATGTCAGGGGAGAGGTTGGTGCTGAAGATAGATATCAAGGGGTCGTTAGCAGTGTACAGATAGTACTGAAAGTGACAAAGCTGGATTAGGTCATGTACTAATTGTGTGTGTATATAAAGATGTGAAGGCAACTGAGCGTGAGCTCTGTGCATTCCTATATTAAGAATTTGGGAAGCAAAGCATCTAGAGAAGGAGACAGAAGGCAGGGCCAAAAAGTAGGAGTAGAACTATCACAGTGGATGCTGAGCGCTTAGTGAGAAAGTGCCAAGCGAGAAAAAAAAAAAAAAAATGACATGGGCTGAGATTTAAACATTGGATTTTGTCATAGAAAAGTTGTTGGTGGCTTGAAAAGAAATTTTTCTACAGTTTTGCAGCTGAAATTCTAATTGAAAAAACACTAAAAAAATTGAGTGGAATGGAAGTTCAGCAGGTAGACATTGAAGGAGTTTTGTTGTAAAAGGCAACAGAGAAATAAGAAAAAATATATTATTGCATATTTGATACGCTTTGTGTGAGGCTTGAATGTTATAATCATTTGAAAATGTCTTTTAAGATGTCAAATATTAATTAATGATCTCTCATTTTAATTACATAGAGCAGTTTTTTTCCTCAAAATCAATCTATATGAACAGTAAATTTGCTCTTGCTAATCCAAGAGTATGCTATAATCTCTAGATTAGCATTCAGTAAGATCAGTTTAGTCCTCTGCTCAGCCATGTGTTGTAGCTATTTGCTCCATAAGGGTAAGACTGTGCTTAGTTCATCGGCATATTCCCACTGCCTTACATGAGATCAGGTACAAAGTAAATCTTCACTGTTTACTGAATAAATAATTGAATGATGGAATGAATATTAATGTGCATATAAATGTTTAAAAGGATGAAGAGTAGGTAGGCACTTTAATATCAGATTAAAGTTATAAAGTCATCTCATTTTCTGTGCTGGTAGGGGACAGTTGTTGGCATTTTAGACAGCCTGCCAATAAGCCCAAAATATGATTGCACAGTTTCTACTTGTAATAATCTCAGATGAACATGCAATCAATACTGCCACCCCAAATCAATGAATCCTGCCACAACAAAAATTACTCTGCCCTTTCCTTGTATAACACAAGGTAAGTTCAAATAACCTTTAAGGAAATAGGCTATTACATCAAGAAATAATATCAGACTTCTCCTCGAAACGTTGTAGAGTTCCTGCTGCCATTGCCACCTGCCTCTCTCTTGAGTAAGGTAAATGTTAGGAAATCAGGAGCAGTCAGAATACTGCCTGTGATTAAGACAATATTGCTACTGTGAATTCTCCTGTTCCTCACATCTCTTACATACAAGTAATGGGACTTATTCACTGGCGCTAAAAGAAATGGAGCTAAATAAACAAGAGAGACACGCATTTCATGAGAAAAAGGGAAATTGGTAGGTAATAATTATCAAGATTAATTTGAGATGTTTTCATTTCCTTTATATTAAATGGCTCATATCAACTAAAACATCCTTATCCTCTCTCTTGGCT
Source organism: Hystrix cristata (assembly GCA_004026905.1). Classification (NCBI taxonomy): domain Eukaryota; kingdom Metazoa; phylum Chordata; class Mammalia; order Rodentia; family Hystricidae; genus Hystrix; species Hystrix cristata. Next base: position 66,770 of record PVJO010006397.1, on the reverse strand, counting down.
CACAGCTGTGTGGTAAATAGCTACTTCATCCAATATAAATCCCTCTAAATTAATTTAGTCTTCATACTGCTGGGTAAATCCGTATTTTGAATCTGCAAGAGCAAGGAAAGGAGATGCTTTTTTTTTTTTTTTCCAATCCAAATGTGAAAAACTGGTCATTGTTCTGTGTGTGTCATTTCTCAGAAGACTCAACTTTGACCACCCATCCCTTGTTTCCTGATGGAGCCTCAGTTACCCGCCCTAAGGGACAAAAACAGCAGCAGAAACAGCAGAAAATCCCTATTTTCTCTTAAGCTTTGGAAATGCTTTCTGTGATCATGGTATTAGATATCACTTCATGGTTTTGTTTTGTTTATGTTTGAAATGCCTTTGTAGCTTTGTAGTGTGCCACCTGGGGGAGGGCAGTGGAGACCTACCACAGAAAGGATTTCGAATGAGCTCAATTTGCTTCTGGAAGGAGGTCAGGAGCATGTGGAAAGGAATATGCATGACACACAATTGACTCTGAGAGAGTATTTGGTGAATCTGGATGGTGAGAGCACAGGAGTTCTTTCTACCCCTTTCTATGCTTGAAATTCACCACAATATAAAATTATTTCAAAACACAATCTACAACCTACTGTACGTATGTTGCCATGACATCTTTTGACCATGTAACATGTTTCAGACGATGTGAGGGAACTGATAAAAGTAAGTTACAATATCTATCGCAAAAGAGTCAACAACTTAGTGGATTTAATTAAAACAACCTTGAGTTATAACAGCTATTGGTCATTTAGTATGATCCAGTTTTATGGTATCTCATTAAATCTCACTATGATTTTTTTATACCTGTAACATGGGCTCACAGAGGTTAATTGATGAATAGCGTCCCACAACTTACAAGTGATTGAGCACAGATTTTCACCTACCTTTGATAAACTCCCAATTATTTTATCTTAACCACTAGGATGTACTGACCCATGATTTCTGTATTACTAGATAAAGTCTTTGGCAATGAGTTACTCCTTTGGCTAATAAAGGCCCATACTGTTTTGTTTTTTTTTTTTTTTCCAGTGCAAAACTACAAAAAGTACAAAAATGTAACATTGTCAACAAACAGAGAAAACCTTCTAGTTGTTTAACAGCATTATAGACATTAAGCGGAATCGTGCCATGTGGATAAGGCACTGTCTGTAGAATGCAGCAGAAGTGAATAACCTTTATTTCTACAAATAATTTGTGTGTGTCATTTGCCTCGAGTAAGTAAATCAAGCTTGTCCATATGAAATAGGATGAAGTTCATTAAATAATACTGTTATGAATCATTATATTTTTCTAATGCTTTTATTTTTATTAAGGCTGAAAACACATTTTGATCTGTATCAATCTATATTTATTTTCTGAGAGCATTTCCTTTGAAGAGAGTAGATCTCTTTGTTTCAGTCTGATTTAAAGCTTCAAGTGAACTGTAACAGACAATTCACTTGCAGAAAATAACCTGCTCAAATTAATTCTAAGCATAATTTTATGTGCTTTTTCCAAGTTCAAATACAATTATAGGCACTATTTCATAAAAAATTAATTCTTCTTTGGAAAATACTGGGTTTCAGTTTGTTTTTGAATCAACAAGTAAACCAGGCATGTGTCATGTACTCAAATTGTAATGAGATTAACAGCAGCACTACTTAAATATTTCCTACTAATTATGCTTTGTGAAATTAAAAAGAAACACATACTTATGTGTTTTCACACATGCATAGCCACAAGCACACACAAGCAATAATGACATAACATGTTGCAAAGAAGGTGTTTTCCATAAAATCTTAGGCATGGAACACCTATTTCTTTCAATAATATGAAGAATGAGAACAAACGTAACAGGGAGGAAAGAGAGAGGAATTTAGACAAGACCCTAATCAAACTGAAGTAACAGAAAATGCCACAGTACACATGTATACTAAAGAAAAGACTACTTCAAAAATCAAATATCGCAATTATTTTTCTTTATTGTTTTTGGCTTAGTATATGTTTGCAGTACAGTGATTACATTGATCATGGCAAGTTGATACATGTACATAAAGCATTTTAATTTTTGATTCTCCTTGCATCTCTGCCCCTCCCTTCATCCTTAGGTTCTTTTCCTATTTGAAAGAGATCTATCCCTGTGATTCCTATTATCAATTTTTTATTTTATTCTTTAAAATATTTATACCCTGGATTTCTCATATAAGAGAGACTATGTAATATTTAAGCTTGTGTTTATGATTTATTCAATTTAACATCATGGTCTTAAAGTACGTCCATTTTCTTATGAATGACTCAAGTTTATCCTTCTTTATGGCAGAGTAGTGCTCTATTGTGTATAGATACCCCATTTTCTTCATCCATTCTTCTTTTGATGGACACGTAGGCTTCTTGGTATTTAGCAATCACAAGACAATTTTTTGTCTCGGAAAAAAATTGCAGCATTGTAGAGATTGTTAATCTCGATTGCCAATTTGATTGGCTTGAGAAATTAGTAAAGCATACTTCTATGTGTGTCTGATCGAACACAGTGGCGTGACCTTGGGGACCCGATCGAATCCCTGGCCCTTTTCTCTCTGCTTCTGTTCCTTGTCTCTTTGCTTCCTGGACATTGTGAAATGAACATCTTTGTTCTGAAGCACTGTCCACTACAATACTTTTGTTTTGGAGACAGGAGACCGGAGGCTAAAACCCCAAAACCATAAGTCAAAATAAAGTTCTCTTCCTCTAAATTGCAGGTGTCAAGTGTTTTGTCTTGCAATGGGAAACTTGACCAATGTACCGGGTTTAAATACAAACTTAATGTTTATGTCACAATAAACTGTGTAATAACAAAAAGGCACAGATATCATTTGCACATCTATGGTGAAAAGAATTTAGGACATATTAAATTGGGATTGATAAAGTCACTATATATTCAATATCACAGACTTTAAGTGAACAGTTTGATAGTGTACAACTTTATGTGGTCCAGTGTTGAAATAGTCAAGCAGCTTGCTGCAAATACAGACATCACATGTAGCATTTGCCAATTTTTATGATGAAAATATTCTCTCTTGGCCTGCTTCAAGCTACTGATGTGATGACATTGAAAGGAAAGTTGGAGAGAGATGCACATAATTGGCTTTCTAGAACTGCTAAAAGCAGACTCCAGCATATTCTTCTATACATCTATGCAAGCAAATGCCAATTAATTTACAAAATACTCCATTCACCATACAAAGGCCCTTAGTGCCCCATTTTAGCCAATTCCTGCACCCACAAGTAATCCCTGTTTTGACTTCTAATCTTTGCCCTCGAAATCTTTAAAAAAGTATTTATAGTCTTTACTGTCAGCTTCCATATTCAATATGATATTTCCACTATTCATCTATATGGTTATACATACAAATAAATAACTCTGAATATATTACTGACATTATTTCATTATATGACTATACAATATTTCTATCCATTTTCATGTGGACATTTGGCTTTCTCTTAGTATTTTTAATATTGTGGATAAAACTGCTATACTTTTAAAAGTCTTTGAGTGATTGAATATTGTCATCTCTCCTGGAAATTATTGTTCTGAGGATCATGAAGAAAGTGCATAATTAATCTTATTAGAAAATGACATACAGTTTTCTTAAATGACTAAAACATTCTACATTCCCACTAGCAACGTATGAAAGAGGTGGATGCTTCCCGTCCTGGCCAACATTTGGAGTTGTCAGTCTTTATAATTTTAGCCATTCTAGTGGGTGTGAAGTGGTATCTTGTTATGTTTTGAATGACTAATGATTTTGAGCAACTTTTCAGGAGTTTATTGCCAATTTGTGCATTCTTTCAGCAAAATGGTTGCTCAAATAAATTTTTTTTGAAACTTGTTCTTTCATCTTATTTGAGGCATAATTTATAAATGACAGCCACGTGCCATATATAAGTGTATGTATATGTGTGTATATATATGTGTATATATGTATTCTCTATCTCTTATCTTTTAATATCCTTAACCATGCTTTTTGATAAGAAGCTCTTAATTTAATGGCATTAATTTTACATGACTTTTTCTATTTTGGAATGGTTTATGTAGCAAAAGAAATCTTAGAAAAAATTTTGGTTTTAGCTTTTATAATGGAGTCCCCAATTAATCCAAATTTAATTTTTATCTAGGATGGTATATAAGGTTCAAGAATTTTTCTGATTCACTTTTTCCCTACACAAGATTATCTAGCTGTTCTAGTGCCAGTTGTTCAAAAGACTACCAGTTAAATTGCCCGGAAACTTCCACAAAATAAATCGACCATATGTATAATTGTATATTTCCAGACTTCATTCTGTTCCATTAATATTATTTTATAGCCTTTAGAACAATGTCATGCTGTCTTAATTATTACATTTGATAAGTTATGAAATCAGAGAATGTTAGATTTCAAGATTTGTTCTTATTTTTAACTGTTCTTACTCTAGGTCCTTTGTATTTCAATATAATCTTTATAATCCTTTTTCAAACTGCGTTGAAAGTCATGATTTGGATTTAAATAAAATGATCAAAGATATGCACTTTTGTTGTAAATAAAGAGGGGAGGGTGGCCTGGGGATTTAGCTCAGCGATTAGAGTGCTTGCCTTGCAAGCCCAAGGCCATGAGTTCGATTCCCAGCACCAAAAAAAAAAAAAAAAAAAAAAAAAAAAAAAAAAAAAAAAAAAAAAAAAAAAAAAAAAAAAAAAAAAAAAAAAAAAAAAAAAAAAAAAAAAAAAAAAAAAAAAAAAAAAAAAAGAGGAGAGTGGGAGTGGAAGGGAGGGTGAGGAGGGGGGAACCAAGCTATATCATGTATCATGTACAGGTACAAATTATGATGAATGTGATCATTATATATACAATGTACCAATACATGTTCTTGGTAAATAAAATAAATAAAAAATAAATAAAACAAAATTAAGAAAAATCTTATCAGTATTGAATTGCCCCAATTTTTTTTTTAATTTATTTTATTTTAAACCAAGAACATGTATTGGTACATTTTACATATAATGGTTACATTCATCACATTTATTTTGTACCTGTACATGATGCATCTTGGTTCTCCCCCCTCTTCCCCACCCCTCCCCTCTGCTCCCTCCCTCCCTATTTACAGCAGGTTTATTCATAATTTTCCATATTTTCCCTTTCCTTTTTCTTTCCTTTGTTGCCTTTCTGCTTTTCTCCTTCTTTCTTTCTAGTACTCCTCTCCTTTGTATATTATTTTCTTTTTATATAATATCTATTACACTTCTTTGTCCTTATTTACAGTTATGGTTTCTCATATCAGAGAGACAATTTGATGTGTACTCATGAGTGTCTGATTTATTTCACTTAAAAGTATGTTCTCAAGGAACATCCATTTACATACGAATGACTCTAGTTTATCTTTTTTATGGCTGTGTAGTACTCCATTCTGTAGAAAAACCACATTTTCTTTAGCCATTCATTGCCCCAATTTTAAGCAAGGTTTGTCTTGCCTTTTTCCTTTCTTACAAAAGTGTTTGTCATTTTCAGGATGGAGGTTTTGAATGCTTTTTACTGCATTTAGTGATTTACTTTTGGAATACCATTGTAAGAGATAGTTGTCATTGTTTTTTGTTTTGAAATTATTTTCTTCTAGAATAAAAATGTGTGGATACTTACATATTGACCTCATACTCTACATACAGAACTATTCAATTATTAATAAGACATAACATCCAGAATAAAAACCCATCACATAATTTTCTACTGTAAATCTGTACTTTAGCATTATAGTAGCCAGCTGAGCATCACAATAGCTGAGCCTGGGGGATACAGGAAGCAATCTTTGTGTTTACTCACTTGGTAAGACAAACAGCAAGGTTTATGCACTTGTGCAAAAGTGAAAAAAATGGGATTTATAGCCACGTTATACTTCATGTAACAGGTTTTGGGTATGTATACCTCATCATTATAGTCGGTAAAATATACTCACACCATTCAGCTGTTATGTACACATGTACTGTACCATGATGGTATATGGGTGTGGCTCACAGTAGCTGGGTGTGGGGAAAGCAGGAACCTGTCTATGCATTCATCCACTTGCTAGATGAAGGCAAGGTGTGTACAGGAGCTCCAAAGCAGCGATAAGTGTTCATTTAGGGTTTGACATTGGCCATGTGGCCCAAAGTTCCTGTGACAGTGAAAGGAAGCGAGAATCAACTGGTACAGACAGACACAGGGAATGACCTGATTCAGATAATGAAGAAAACAGCAGTGTTAGAACTATATTCTTTGGATGTTAGAACTACATCCAAAAATACAGTGAGGATCTTGGCAGGGCAAAAACCTATTGGATAGAAATGCCAGCTCTGCCATTCAATGCTGGAAACTGTTTGTAACAAATAAAATGCCACAAGATGTTGCGAAATATACAAATGATGAAATACAAGAAAAATGTACAGTATACAACAATAACCATACTCAAAAATGTGTTTATTATGACACCTCACAAGCTGATCTGAAAGCATTCACAGGTTTTCTGTTCTTTTAGCACAGCTTTACCTTGCTAAGGCTTTATCTTGCTAAAATTGCAAAAATGTAAAAGACTTATTGATGTGGGCTTCAGGTTTGTAGAATAAGAGTGACACTAAGGAGATTTGGTTTCTTTCAAAATTTCCTGAGGTCTGTTGACTAAAGCACTCACCAAGAAAGAAAAAGAACGTTTTCCCAGTCTGTGGGTTTTCGCCCTACTCTATTGGTGATTTCTTTTGCGATGCAAAAGCTTTTTAATAGCATGTGGTCCCAAGCACTGATTCTTTGCATTGTTTCCCGTGCAGTCTGGGTTCTGTTCATAAATTTTTTCCCTACCTCTACGTCTTCAAGGGTTCTTCCTATTCTATTCTCCAGTAAATTTAGTGTTTCTATTTTAATGTTTAGATCTTTGATCCACTTTGATTTGAGTTTCGTACATGGTGAGAGACATATATCTAGTTTTAATTTTTGACATATGGTTAGCCAATTTTTCCAGCACCATTTGTTAAATAGGCTATCCTTCTTCCAGTGAGGGTGTTTGGCTTCTTTGTCAAAGACGAGGTATTTGAGTGTGTTTGGGGTTGTTTCTGCATCCTCCAATCTATTCCATTGATCCTCAGGTCTGTCTTTTTGCCAGTACCATGCTGTTTTTAATACTGTAGCTCTATAGTATAGTTTTATGTCAGGGACTGTGATGTCCCCTGCTTTTCCCCTGTTGCTTAGGATCGTTTTTGCTATTCTTGGTCTCTTATGGTTCCAGATGAAATTCATGATTGTCCTTTCTAATTCTTTGAAGTATGTTAGTGGTATCTTGATTGGAATTGCATTAAATCTGTACAGTAGTTTAGGAAGTATAGCCATTTTCACAATGTTGGTTCTTCCTACCCAGGAACATGGGATGTCCTTCCATTTTTTGATATCCTTTTCAATTACTTTTTTTAGGGTGCTGTAGTTTTCGATGTAAAGGTCTTTTACTTCTTTTGTTAGATAGATTCCTAAGTATTTTATTTTTCTGTGTGCAATTGTGAAAGGTATATCTTTTGTTATTTCTTTTTCGATGGGTGTATTGTTTGTGTATAGGAATGTTATTGACTTTTGGGTGTTGACATTGTATCCAGCAACACAACTGAATTTAGTTATTAAATCCAGTAGTTTTTTTGGTGGAGTTTTTTAGGTCTTCTATGTAGAGTATCATGTCATCCGCAAATAACGATAGGAAAAAATTTTTGCTAGCTATCCATCAGACAAAGGTCTAACATCTAGAATATACAAAGAACTCAAAAAAATTAAACCTCCCAAATTTAAAGACCCAATCCAAAAATGGGCAAGTGAAATAATAAACATTTCTCAGACAAAGAAATAAAAATGGCAAATAAATATATGAAGAAATATTCAACATCGCTAGTCATTCGAGAGATGCAAATCAAAACAACGTTAAGATTCCACCTCACTCCACAAAGAATCGCGTATATGGAAAAATCAACCAATAACAAATGCTGGCGGGGCTGTGGGGAAAAAGGAACACTCCTCCACATTTGGTGGTAATGTAGACTGGTCCAGCCACTGTGGAAATCAATATGGAGATTCCTCAAAAAACTACAACTGGAGGTTCCATTTGACCCAGCTATTCCCCTACTGCGGATCTTCCCAGAAGAATTAAAATCGTCATACCACAAGGACATATGCACCACCATGTTCATAGCAACACAATTTGCAATAGCTAAGTCTTGGAAACAACCTAAATGCCCAACAACCAACAAGTGGCTAAAGAAAATGTGGTTTTTCTACACAATGGAGTAGTACACCGCCATAAAAAAGGATAAACTAGAGTCATTCGTATATAAATGGATGTTCCTTTAGAACCTACTTTTAAGTGAAATAAATCAGACACTCATGAGTACACATCGAATTTTTTCTCTGATATGAGAAACCATAACTGTAAATAAAGACAAAGAGGTGTAATAGATATTATATAAAAGGAGGATGATGTGAGGAGGAGAGGAGTACTAGAAAGAAAGAGGGGGAAAAGCAGAAAGGCAACAGGGGAAAGAGAGGGAAAAGAGAAAATATGGAAAAGGATGAATGAACCTGCTGTAAATAGGGAGGGAGGGAGCAGAGGTGAGGGGCGGGGAGAGAGGGGAGAACCAAGATGCATCATGTATAGGTACAGAATAAATGTAATGAATGTGACCATTGTATGTAGAATGTACCAATACATGTTCTTGGTTTAAAATTAAAAAAAAAGAACTGATAATCTGGCTGTTATCTGCTCATTGTTTGACCAGTTTGTGGGTAATTGTCAAGAAATTCACACACTATCTGAATACATGACTATTGATGAACATCTAGCAGCATTTCATGGCCGCTGTAGCTTTAGTCTGTATATGCCAAAAACCCTCCAAATATGTATGGCAGAAAACTTTATACCATTGTAGACCCAAAGACATTGTGCTTTCAGTTTAGAACTTTGTCCTGGAACTCAGCCACTAGGCCCTTATTCTTATAGTAATAAAATGATGTCGTGAAAAGACTTGTTGCTCCCTTCTCCTAATCAGAATGTGACATTTGACAATTGGCTTACCAGTTTGCAACTGATGCTACATTTGTTAACAGCACAAGTTGACCAGTGTAGGAACTATACACAAGAACAAAGATGAAATTCAAAGTTAAATGTTGCAGTTTCAAAACAGAAAATTATACACTACAATCTTTGAATTTCAGAAAAATATAACATTGGACTTGTATATGCAAAGAATAAACAAACTGGTACTGTTGATGTCAGTATGTCAACATTGTACCATGATGGAAATATTTTTTTTTCATGATGGAAATATTGACAAAGAAACCTTCACAAAACCGAAGCCTGAGATCGAAACTTTCTACAATAAAAGCAAAAATGGAACAGATGTTGTTGATGAATTACGCAGCAACTATGATGCTACTGAAACCCCAAAGCACTGGCCAATGGTTATGTTTTACTCTATCCTAAACATGTGTGGAATAAATAGTTTGATAGTTTACAAAGAAAGTAACAAGTGCACAAGAAAACTACACATGCACGCGCACACACACACACACACACACACACACACAAAATGACCAAACCAAACCAAACCAAACCAAACAAACAAACAAACAAAAAACTATAGAGCACACTGGTGAGCTGACAGGTGAAGAAGCAGACCCAGCATCACAAAAAACCACTATGACCAAAGGAAAAGAAAAAAGGCATCAACTTTGCCCAACAAAAAAGACGGGAAAGCAAAACATATGTGCTATCAGTGTGGGTGAGACATGTACGTGGAGTATGAAGTTGTCATGTGTGAAGACTGCCTTGGGGATGACAATTGAAGCAAAATTATTTCTGTGGTAGTTTTTTTTTTTTTTGTATTTACATTGTAGTTCACATAGGAGTTTATTTTTGATGTTATCTTTTAGGTTTTGTAAGCAAGTACATAGTTGATGTGAAAGTGTTGATGTTTATCATAAATGTGCAATATATATAAAAATTTAGTACTTTATTTTACCGATATTTTATGTTCCTGTTCACTAAACAGTGTATAATATACTAAGAACCTCCTGACAAAACAGCAAGAGCAACAAGATGTCAAATATGTCCTACAAAAAGGCAAGAAAGCAAACCACACGTTCTGTCTGCATAAGCGATACATGTGTGTGGAATGTTCTGTTATGTGTGAAGATGGCTTTAGGGGTGAAAATTGAAATAAAGATTATTTATGTTGTAGAACTGCAGTGGTATTTTTATTTAGTTCATATAGGAATTTATTTATGTTGCTATTTTTTAGACTTTGTACACCAAAAAAGTCAATGTTGAAAATTTTGATGCTTTTTTTAATAAGCACTCAATAAATATAAAAAATCAATACTTTTAAAAATGTTTCCTGTTAAGTACTCATTGCTTAATAAAACTCATAAAATTAAAATTAATAATTTATCAACCAAAATATTATAAATAATAAGCATGATTCTGTGCCATGTACCCAAAATTGGGGTTATGCTCCTAGGGATTCACTGTAGATTTCTTAGGATTTCATATACAGTAATTTTGTGTGCAAATAATTTCTGTTTCATGTCTTTCTTTTCAGTCTGTGTGTCTATTAATCATACTTATTGCCATATTGTGTTGGCTTTGTTCTCCAGTATAGTGTTGAACAGACCTGTCAAGAGTAGACATTTTGCCTATCTCTTGATCTCAGGGGGGAAGTATTTGATGTTAGTCATTAAATATTAAGTTGATTATAGAATTTCCAGAAATTTTTCCAATCCAGAAAAAGGAGTTCCATTATGTCTATAGTTTGCTGAGAAATTTTAAATCACAAATTGGTCCTGAGATTTTGAAATTCCTTTTTCCCAGCAGTATCAGTGAAGTTTTGCTCATTTGGTTGCTAACACAGGGAATTACAACAATTACCTTCATAATACTGATCCAAAATTGTATTCTCCTGACAAATCACAATCGAACATGAAGTACTATTATTTTCTATATGTTCCTTATTAAATTTGATATTCTTATTAAATATGTTTGCATGCATTTTCATGGAAGTCAGCGTTCTGTAAATTAATTTGCTTGCAATACCTATCAGATTTAAGCAAGATTGATTTTTACCTTATAAAACAAGCACGTAAATATATAAAACATTCCATCTTCAGAAATAATTATAAAATTATTATTTCTTCTTTCTGTTTCATAGTATTTACCACTAAAATTATGTCTTACTTTGTTTTCCTGAAAGATTTTTGATAATGAATTCAATCTCTGTATTAGATACAGTGGTGTTTAGATTTTTATTTCATCTAGACTCAGTTCTGAGATGTCATGTCTTTTAAGAGTTTTGTCCACCTTATCTAATTGTCAGATTTATTGGCATAGGGTTGAGCATAATATTCCTTTATCACAACTCTGCTAATCATGATAAGATTGGTTAATGCTGCTACCACCTTCTTCATATTGATAATTTATATTTTCTTTCTACCTGTGGACAGTGTTGGTCAAGGTTATCTATTTTGTTAATTTTTTATAGGTACCAAATATGTACTAATTTGATCTACATTTTATTTCCTACTTCACTGATTTATGCTTAATGATTTACCTCCTTTTATGTATTTCAGATCTAATTCACTTTTCTTAGATCCTTAAAGTTAAATTCAAATCAATGAAATAAATTTTTCCTATTCTGACATGAACATATACTAGAATGTTCTTCAATTGAGGGTTGTCTTTGTCACTTTTGGCAACAGCTAGAGACATTTTCAATTGCTGCAACTGTAGGCTCATTGTATCAATTTAGGAATGAGAGCCTTTACTCCAGGCTAGTAAGATGGGATTTATTTTATATTATTTTATTTTAATGTAATATAAGTAGATATTAATGGAGAAAATATAAAAAGCACTTTTTTCTTCAGTGAAAAAGTAAAACTTCATAACAAAATAATTAGAGAATAACAACAGTTAGTATATTGTGAAGCATGATGTTAAAAGAATGGCCACAATGTTACTCAGAGTACAAGTCATGAACAAAATTGACTCTCTCTTACAAAGAAGCAAAAAATAAATAAAAGTACAAAACTTTATTTTCAATGAGCAAAAACAAAACTAGTATTATAAATGAAACACATGTTCAACATTGCTGGCCATTAAAGAAATGTGAATTAAAAAAAAAAAAGAAATGAGAATTAAAACTACAATGAGATAATGTCTCATCCCAGAAAGAATGGCTACCATCAAAAATATCAATAACAAATAAAGCTTTTGTAAATAAGGAGGGAGGAGGGGGTGAAGGGAGGGGAGGGGGACAGAAAAAAAGAAGCAGCAAGATATACCATGTACAGGTGAAAATTCCCTATGATGAATGCTATCACTATGTACACCTAAAATGTACCATTAAAATAAAACTAAAAATATCAAATAACAAATGCTGGCGAGTTTGTGGGCGGAAAGTAACTCTTCTACATTGTTGGTAGGAATGTAAACTAGTACAACCACTATGGAAACCAGTATGGAGATTCTGCAAAAAACTAAAAATACAAATTCTATTTGACCCAGCTATCCCCTTCCAGGTATCTTCCTCAAAGAACTAAAGTCATTTTATTGCAAGGATACGTGCATATCTATGTGTATACCATCATAATCTATAATAATAGCCAGATCTTGGAAACGGCATATATGTCCATTAACAGATGACTGTATTAAGAGAATGTCCTATTTATGCACAAAGAAATGCTACTCTGTCATAGAGAAAGATAAACTTGAGGTATTCATAGGCAAATTGATGCAACTTGACAACATAATATTAAGCGAAAGAAGTCAAGCACACAAGTTTAAATATTGCATAGTTTCTCTTATATGAGAAAAATATATATGAATTATATATGTATGTATATATAAATGATAAATAAAAATCAGAGATAACATCAAATAATTCCCCAAATTATCTATTCTGTTACTTCAAAAATATTTTAAGATGTATGCTAATATTTTTCATTTATACCACTAAGATAGAACTTTATATGCCTTTACCATATTGTTTTGGTGACAGACAAGTCACAAGTTCAGCCTGCAGTCAAGAAGAGGTCATTTTACAAGGAAATCTTTTGCCAGAAGATAAGTATTACAGAGGAGAGCACCCAGTGATAAGTACAGTTGAAAATTTTCCTATGCAAGAGGATGTATTATGGGGGCTTAGAGTCCGCAATGGCTGTCTACACGCTGGGGAGCCAGAGGGCTCAGTAGCTGCTCAGCTCCAGAACCTGGAAGCTGCAAGAGCAGGATGAAGGGTAGAGGTCCAGTGCAAGGCCAAGGGCCTGGAAGGTGGCTGAAGAATCGCTGGTGTGAGTGTGCACTGAAGAGTTGGAAAAACCTGAGGACTTGAAGACCAATGTTCAAAGATGACAGCAACGAAGGACACACCTGCTGAGAAAGACTGCAGTTCTTCGGAAGGAACAAACTTCTGTCTTCTGTCCCTTTTTTGTTTTTTTTTTTCCTATTCAGGCTCTAACCCTATTGTTTGGTATCACCCAGAATTAGAGTGGGTCTTGCTCTCTCAACTTATTGACCTACATACCAATCCTCCATACAGACAAGCCCAGAACTGTGCTTTATGAATTCCGTAGGTGTTCCTACTCCAGACAAGTTGATATACCCAATTAACTGTCATACTTACTTTGTGGGACTGGGGATAGAAGCCAGGGTCTCACGCATTCTAAGCAAGCACCCTACCAGGGAGTTCTATGCCCTGCTTCTCAACTTGTATCTCTGTTTTGTGTGTGTGGAGGAGGATGATGCTTTCACCTGTTTTAAGGACTTCTTTGAATTAAATGAATAATTTTCTTATAGTATGTTAATGCCTGTATATTTTATCTACTCTCATTATGTTTCAAACATTGCTCTGGAAATTTCAGTATCTGCCCTTCATTCCACTCTACTCAGAGTTAATACTGTACTACCTGATATAAAATTAAATACCGTAAAGTAGCATAATTTTATTTATTTCCCAGAATTTTGTACTATTTTTTACATGTACATGTATGGTGAAATCTACAGATACATTATTATTCTTCTTTAACAAGCTTTTGACAAGAATTAAGAGAGAAATATAAAGCAGGATTTTTTTGGCCCATGTTTTCCAAGGGTGTTTTCCTTGGATGTAGAATTGTGGATTTGTTTTTTTGTTTTTGTTTGTTTGTTTGTTTGTTTACTTTTTTGTACTTTAAACATATGCCCTTGTTTTCAGACCTTCGTTATTTGTGATGATAATTCAATTCATATTCATTCCATCATTCTCCTATTTGTAATGTGCCATTTGCTTTTCACTGTTCTGAAAAATTTTCTATTTATCGTTCATGTTATGCAGTTTAACACTGATGTGCCTAAGGGCAGTTTTCTTTGTGTTTATCCAGCCTGTGTTCACTGAGATTTTTTTAGGAATGGACTTATATGCTTTTCAAAAATTATGAGAAATTTTTAAAAATTGCATATATATTTTTTCTAAGCCAAACTTTCTCTATTTCTCATTGGATATTATATACTTTGTGTGTGTGTGTGTGTGTGTGTGTGTGTGTGTGTGCTTCTGACTATTGTCCTATAAATCACTGAGAATCTCATTTTATTTTTATTATTTTTTCCTTCAAATAAATTTTTTCTTGATTTCTCCTACTTTTCACAGACTCTTCTGCAATTTCCATTTTGCTGTTAAACCTACTTGGTGATTTTTTTTTTCTATTTTAGACATTTTCCTTCTTGTTCTTATCTTTCCATTTATTCTTTTATATAGTTCTCATGGCTCTGCTGAGATTCTCTACACATTTTCTCATTTTATGCATCTATTTTCTTTAAATACTTAAGCATATTTTCATTTGGTTTTTTGAAGTCTCTATTTTCTAATTCAGTCTCCTGGACTTCAGGTAATATTCCAGTTTATCACTTTTCTCTCCCTGGATGATCTGTAACATTTCCCTGCCATTTTGGATGTCTAGTCATTTTTTCAATATTTTTGAGGTAAAACACTTGATATAAAATTACCATTTTAGCTATCATGATTTGATGACATTTAGTACATTCAGAATGTTGGCCTCTTCCATCTTCAATCACCAATTGTGCACTGAGTCCCTTTTCTGCCTTGAATCTTTCTGGTTTTCATTTTTATTACCAGTCAAGGAAAGTTTTATGATCTCAATAGCCCATATTATTTCATCAGGCTCACTGAGATAATATCACGATTTTAAGGTCAACTGTGTCATATAACATAACGAAATCCTGACACTGATACTTCATCATATTGCCAGGTTTCGGAATCATGGTGGAATATATTTGGAAGTTTGTCTTAGGAATCTTGCCTACTTACCATTTGTGGCTAATCTATTGTGTACTTATCTCCTTAAGAGTTAAAACATAATTCACAATAATACTAAAGATCTATAGTGTAATTCCTGCTAAATACTTTAGGAAAATGAAGCATAACAGTTTAAAATATGAGTCTATATATACCATACCAAGGCTGTATTTCAACTCTGGTCTGGCAGACTACAAAGCACATATCACTAATTAGCATGATATATGTTCTCTAACATTTAGTTGCTCACATGCTAGAAATTAATTATAAATAATTGTATGGCAGCATTTTGTAAAGACGAGATCTGCAAAGATCACCAAAGTTAAGAATTTACTGAAGAAAAAAATCACAAAGTAAATCAAATCAATTCTATAGAATTCCATTTTGTTAATTTTTAAAAGCATTTTGTAGTAATTATCTCAAATAATATTGTAATTACTTTATCATAATAATAAAATTCTAGGACTAATATCATTTCCCACCAACAGGAATACTGTCATGAAATTGTACTGAAAAGTAGGCAATGAAGAGGTAAAAATTTTGTGCAAAGAATATTTGGCTCGTAATTCTGGGATGTGAAAATACTCTAGAATACAAAAGCTCT
The DNA here is from genome assembly GCA_004026905.1 of Hystrix cristata. Classification (NCBI taxonomy): domain Eukaryota; kingdom Metazoa; phylum Chordata; class Mammalia; order Rodentia; family Hystricidae; genus Hystrix; species Hystrix cristata. The sequence goes on along the minus strand of PVJO010006397.1, from coordinate 50,811 downwards.
GTAGAATTGATTAATTTAAATTTAGTTCAATGTATGGATGAATTCGATGTTCCTATATTGAATTGTATAGAATTCCAATATATATCTGCAAATCATTCCATTTTTTTGAAATGTGCATTAAGATATAAAATTAACATTTTACAACTGGTGTGTTCAGTCTATATTTACAGTAACCAATTGTAATAGGCAAAAATAAAGGACCTAATTGACTTAGTGTTTAAAATAAAACCTCCTGTGAAGATGAACTGCACACATCTAAAGGTAAACATGCCTCTAAGAAAAAAAAAATTATTACTTGGGAAAACACTGGGAATCACAAAAGTGAGGGTACCAACACCCCTGCTCTCAGTTCTGATGTGTAAATTGTGGGGAAGTCATAGCTCCTGTTCTTATGGTAAGAAAAAAATACCTGAACAGATTTAAATCAATAATATTCAGTGAAAATCAGAGATATGAGGTCTCGAGTCAAGTTGTCACCAAAAATCTAGAAAGACTGGAATATTTAAAAAACACAAGACCCAATTATGTGTTTGCCTGCAAAAATAGTCACTCAAAGCCATAAGCTGTAAGAATACTTACATGGTTGTTTTGACAAATTTTAGGAGTCTAACAGGGGAATGGCTTAGGAGGGAGAAATTTTGGGGGAAGACCGTCTTAGGGAATGCCCCCACACTTACATGAGTTCTCACTATGGAAACTCCTCCATGATCTCATCATAAGTATCTGAGAAAGACCCTCTCTTGGAGAAAGTGTAACTATTGTGAAATATGTCCATGATTTTATCCATACCAAGAAATAATGCTCCAGGAAGAAAAAGAGACTTTTCCAGAGCTTTATTTCATAGTTGTAAAAAAAAAAATTCAACCCATTCCGACATCTCCCAATCTTCCAGTATTTCCCAAAAGGGAAACAAACAATTATAGTCAAAAGAGTTAGAGGCTCAAGGAAAGAGATTGAAAATGCCACCCTCGGGAAAAATAGAGGGATACAAGAGATGTTACCACTGGAGGAATACTTGAAAAGAGGTCAGAGCCACGAGACACGGGTCCATCAAAAGGCTGAGATATGCTCAAAGTATTATGGAGATATGATCAAAGTATTATCCTTTCTCCCACCCTTAACCATCACATCGTCAAGGTTTTAATATAATCACAATGGATTACAACAGAAATAGGGTACAAGACACAGATGCTCTCTGAGGAGAAATACCATATTTAGGAAAACCCAAAATTAAAAGGTAAGATAAACACAAGTATAGTAGAGGAATTTGAAGCTGCTGGCACAGACAGCTACAGCACACAGTAAACACAGCTGAAATCCTACACAGATAAACACAAAACCTCATATTGAAGGCCTATTTTCTTGAGTATTTGTTACACAGTATATTGTGTCTGACATTCAACTCAAAATTGTAGTATACACTGAAAGGAAAAATGTACACGTGCATGTGTACAAACACACACACACACACACACACACACACACACACACACCTGACATTCAAGGTCCCATTGCACTCATCATGAAGGAGACATTGGTCATCCAGAGTAACTAGTGGATAGCAATTTTGTTCTGGGCTTCCAGAAATGAGATTTAGCTCATGCCTCAGATTTTTGAGTGTTTATCTTCCCACCCTGTGCATTATTATCCCAACAAATAGCTATGAAGACTATGAGAAGAAAGTTCAGTATGCACATGCCTCTCCTTATCAATGCCAGCCTACTTCAGGAAATGCATTCAGGAAACTCTGCACTTCACAGGTTTGGAAAATGAGTCAGAGTTTACATCCTTCTATCATGGTGGTTCAAGTTAGACCTTCTTTTGTAACTTCACGTTACATGAAATCAGCTAGGTTCTTACTAACGCATGTGTTGATTTCATTCTCTGGAGCCCTGTGATTGATGAACCACAGCCAGAGACCTCTGTATGACAAGCCACATCTGGAGATCTGATTACCACAGGAGTCCTGGAGTATATCATCATGTCCATTGCTGATTTGCTCTTGGCAGTTGACTAGTGTCATCTTGGCAGAGCACCTTGGCTCCTTCCATCCCTAGTGACTCATGGAGCCCATTTCAAATGCATTCCCTCCTCCTAGCAGCTCTAGGGAGACTGGCCAGTATGGAGCTTTTTAAAAGGAAGTCAGTGTCTCTCTCACTGATCTATTTCTCCTGCACTGTCCTCATAAACATAATGATGGAAATGTTAAGCAAGAATACTGCAGACACATTTTATCATTCCCATTTCCAAAATGACTGATTTATCTCATTGACAGAATATCAAAAGACTTCTGTCTTTCCAGTGTCATTTAGTATGTGTTCCCGCTTGATCCAGTTGTACTAGTCAGTTTTCTTGTCTATGACACATAATATGTGATATCCACAATTTAAAAGAGGAAAGATTTAATTTGACTCACATTTTAAGTAGATTCAGGCCGTGGTCAGCTGATTCTGGCAGAAACACCCTGACTAAAGGTTGTGGTGAACAAAAACACTTAGTTCAGAACAGGGGAACAGTGCCACAGAGGAAGAGGCTGGGGACCAGATGTCAATACCATGGCCACACTTTCTTGACTCACCAGGCAACACCCAGAGCTGTGCTTTCCTAATCTGCTAGATGTTTCGCAATCCAATGAAGTTGACACATCAAGAGCATGGATCACACAGGGTTATGCAATTCAAGTCAGATAAACAAGAGATGTGCCACCCCAGTCTCCTTCAGTGGAAGACTTGCTGCTCAATTATTAGGCATGAAATCAGCTGACAATCTTTGGGTGTCATGACTGTCAATCCACTTTAGGTGCAAGGAGCCTCCTACACCATGGAGACACCTTTCCCAGGCCAGTCTGCATCTGGAGACTAAGTGAAGCAGGGCTGTGAAAACTAGATCTTATGAACTCTTCATGAGACACTCAGATGAATGGGAGATATCTCAGAGACGGCCAAGTCAAAGAAAAAGTTTGAAAGTTTAGGAGGAAGGGTGCTTTGGGTAGGGGCGTACAGAAGGAAATGGAATAATAAAGAGGCATATGTACTTGTATGTCACATGTTAACTACCACCTGAGAATATGAAGTATGAGAGAAGAACTAAAATCATTTTAAAAGTAACTTAGAAAATTGACAACAACAAATGAAGCAGTAAAATATTCATGTAGAAATGGATTAAACATTGACTGATAGAGACTCAAGAAATACACCAGTAAATATGTGTAAATTTAGAATATAATAAATTTCTGTCTTTGGTCACCTCAGAGCGCACATAACGTGCGTGCACATGGATGGAGTGACAATGTTGCCAGCGATGGAAGCCATGCATAAGACCCAGCTGCGTGAACTCTCATTAACTAATGCTGATCTCACTACTGCTGTCAGCCACAAAGGTCGACCTTCAGCCCCTGATGTAACTTCATTCCTGAAGGAGATCAAGTGGCCACATGGCAACACGGTGACTTCTTTGAGTCCTCTCCATCTATTTCTTACAAAAGCCACTCAGTCCTTGTTTACCTTCCAGCACCTTTATCAGAAGTCTTATGATATATTTAATCTGCTGGTATGAGATTCTATGTAAAAAATTGTGTCAGATTGGGAATAACAGAACTCAGTAAATGGGGTGTAGGAGTGTTCCCACGGCAACGAGACGCACTGGTTACGGCACACTCTGTGCGCTGCAGACGCTACCAGCCTGACGGAATGGCGGAATGGTCTGCTAAGATGGTAGCTTTTTCTCCTCTTTGAACTAATACGTTGTGAGGTTGGGCTGACAACCTTTTGGACATCTGCTGTATATCAAATTCAATTTTATCTGATTAATAAATTTTCAATGGAAAGAATTCATGGGCCTGAGAATCAAGAATTGGAAGCAGTAACAACCCTTCATAGCACCTCTTTGAAAGATTAATGGGGGAATTATTGTTTTCTCTAATGTCGACTCTGGAATCCGTCATATTAGACATTCTTGTCCCATGTGGAAACACTTTTGTTAGGGGACAGGAAAAAAAGACTCATCAAACTACTCTCATAACTTCCTGGATAGAAGGAACTCTTCGTATTAAAGGACTTGCAAGCAATAAAAAACTGAGGCACACTCCAGCAGGTGTCATTGAACCTGGTCATCTCAGAGAAAAACATGTAGAACCCAGCTTTTGGATGGATGCTCAACATAAATTCTAAACTATTCACTTCCTGTTCTACTCAAGGACAGAAATTTGCTTTTCCCCAATCTACTCTTCCCTTAGAATACCATGTCTAGTAACTGAGAAAGGCAGAGAAATACAGTCTTAGCAATTTTGGTCCACCACAGGGTACCTTTGTTGGAGAACATTTAATCTAGAGCAGTCGTGTCCAACCCACAGCCCATGTGTGGCCCTGGAAAACTAGCAATGTGTCCCCTCACAAGTTTGTAAACTTTAAACATTATTATGAGATTTTTAGCAACATTTTTCCTGATGCAATTGTGTGGTGCTCAAGCTTGAATTACATAGGTGACAGCAGAGTGCTGTGTGGAGTGCAGGGTTGTAATTTTGTCTCTTGGGCCTCCACACAACATGTATGTTGCCTCTTTTCTAAAATGTTACAGTAAAAATATTTGCAAAGAAATTTTTGTTTTATGTATACACATAGTCTGCCAAAAAACTGTATACACACTTCAGGAAAAGAAAAACTGATATAAATATTTTAATACTATATTTATTGAGACATCATGAGAGTAATACAAGTTACCTTTGGCCTCTACAATTACAAGTGGTGCTCAAAGTTTTGGCTGTTAAGCTTCCAGACTTTTATTAGTACAGTGAACTGCTGCTTGAGTAACCTTGGCCATGGAGGTTGTTGCACATGCATTTTCAATTGCTTCCCTAAGGGCCAGCAGTGTGGTGGGTTTCCTGTGACGTACAATGTCCTCTAGGGTCCCCCATATGAGGGTAACACCATCTGTTGAAAAACATCATACTACCTTTCTTTTCCCGAAGTCTGTATACATTTTTGGTGGACTCTGTATATATCATTTCATATGTAGTATTTATACATAAATACTATATATAATAATATTATATATCATTACACACATATATATATATACACATACATATTTTACATGTGGTACAAAACAACTCCATTCAATGCAGCCATGCAAGCCAAAATGTTGGACACTCATGATTTAGAGCTTCCAAAACTTCCAGCCACCTCTTCTCCGTTTGAGATTCCATAAGATCAGTAGCTCAATATTTTTATGGAAGGAAGAATCTAAAAGGTGCTTTATTCAATATTATTCAATTACAAATTCAATTTGCACTCTGTTGGTACGTTTTCCAAAGTGGAAATATTTTAACATGCATAACTGGGATTTAGATATGAGTAATGTTTAGAAATATTGAAAGTTAAAGAACCAAATGGAAAAGACAAAGACATGCTAATATTTTTTAATTATTAAGCATAGTCAATTTGTAGTAGGAAAGTCCTTTTGAAAATGTAAGTCCATTTGCATAAATGAATAAACTTAAACAATAAATAAATATGTCACTATATCCATTTAGTCATAATAGTTAAAATTAAATGAAATAGGCTTGGTTTTTAATAACTCAGAGGGATGATGATATCTGTTTTGTGACACACGATTTGTAACTCCAATACAATTGGGAAAATGACAGTGTAAAATGGACAAGGACATTGTGTAGAAAATTTTTATTGAATTTGTAAAAAATGTAATACAGTCAGTGGGTAATACAATTTCACAAAATGTTATTAAAGTCAAGATTTGGCATGCAACATGTTTCATAAAAATAGTATCATTATTACATTTAAAAACAGAATGAGAAAACAAAAGTAAGAAAAAACAAAAACCAGAAGCATCAGCTAATTTCCTACTGGTCAAAACAAGTAGTTTATTGGAGAAACAAATCTCAGTCATTAGACTTCAGGCTACCATAAAATTGAAATCTCATTTTTTTTAAATTAACCAATATTTGTGTATATTCATGAGGTATAGTGTGATGTATTGATCTATGATCTATACATTATAGGATTATATAAATCTAATGAATGTATCCATCTTCTCATCTTTATCCTTTTGTGGTGAGAAAACTAAAAATCCACTCTAGCAATTTTGAAATGCATAATACAGAATTATTAACTGTGGTTATCATGTAGTACAACAGATTGCTAAAACTGTCTCCTCTGGTCTAATAGAAGCCTTGTTCCTTTACACCAACATCTCTCCTTTCCTTGTTCTAACTCTTCTCGACCAGCTCCTTGAAAGCATCTTTTAGCTATCATTTTCTGAGATCCACATTTCTGGATTACAAATATCAGCGTGTGATCATACAGTACTTATATTTCTTTGCCAAGCTTACTTCATTTAGTATAGTTTCCTCCAAGTTCCATCCATGGTGCTGCAAAGACATAATTTCTTTCTTTTTAAAGGCTTTATACTATTCCATTTTGTGCATGTGCCTCATTTTCATTGTTCATTTTCCTGTTGATAGACACAGGTTGCTTGTATAGCCTGGCTATTGTAAATAATTCTGAAACAAACATATTAATTTTGCTTCATTTTAATATATACCCAGTATTGGGGTTTCTGGACCAGATGGCAATTTAACTTTATATTTTTGAAGAATCTTCACATTATTTCCCAAAGAACTATACTAACTTAGCTTCCCATTAAAAATGTACAAGATCATTTTTTTTCCTTTTTAAGGGTTCTCTTTTGTCCACATTTTTGTCAGTACTTGTTATCATTTGTCTTTTCATAACAGCCACAAGATATTTGTAATACCACATGTGTGAAGAGACATCTCATAGTAGTTTTAATTTGCAGCTTCCTCATGATTAGATGTCGAGCTTTTTTTCATATACCTGTTGGCCACTGGTATGTTTTCTTTCAGAAAATGTGAGCTCAGATCCTTTGCCCATTTTTAATTAGGTTGTTTATTTTCTTGCTATTGAACTGTTAGTTCCTTATATATTTTTAATAAAGAAAAACTCAAATTCTTTTTTTTTTTTTTTTTTTTGGTGGTGCTGGAGATCGAACTCAGGCCCTTGTGCTTGCAAGGCAAGCACTCTAATCACTGAGCTAAATCCCCAGCCCCAAGAAAAACTCAAATTCTTATGGAACCAGAAAAGACCTTGAATAGTCAGAGCAAACTTGTGCAAAAAGACCACAACTAAGATGACCATACACTCTAGTTTTAATATGTATTATAAATCTATTCTAATCAAAATAGCATGACACCGGCACAAAAAAGACATATAGGCTAATGCAATACCACAGAGGGCCCAGAAATAAAGCTGTGTATTTACAATCAACTGATCTTCCACAAAGGTAACAGAAACACATAGTGGGAAAATACAGTCTCATCAATAAATGGTGCTGAGAAAATTGTATATTCTCAAATGCAGAGGAAATAAAGTGACATTTATTTTACATCATATACAAAAAATCAACTCAAAATGAGTAAAAAATTTTAAATGTAAGACCTGAAATTGTTACTAGAAGAAAACATAGCAGAAATGTTACTTGACATTTGCATAGGCAATCATGATTTCCTGGAGAGGAATCCAAAAGCACAGGAAACAAAAATAATAACAGACAAAAGGGAGTCCATCAAATTAAATAGCTTCCGCACAACAAAGGAAATAGTTAAGGGAGTGACGAGATAACCCACTGATTAGGAGAAAATATTTGCACTCCACGTGTCTGATAAGGGACTGATGTCATAACTTAGTGACCTTTAAATGAAAGGAACACAAGAATAACCTAAAGATGAAGCAGCTACAGGAAATAGCTGCTGCTCCATATCCTATACATGGACCTCCCTGCTTTTAAATGATGTTATAAATCAACCCTAGGCTTCCCTTACCGTCTACACACAGTCTTTGTAAGCTTTCTTGCTTAGCTAGGAAGAGAGTCTTTAGGGAATTGTGCTTGGACATTTTCTATAGACCTCCCATTACGTTCACGATACAGTGCATACACCTTAGCAAGGAATGCAGGGCGCTTGTCTGGTTTCTCTCTAGCTCTGCAATCTCAGATCTCTTCTTTCTTCAGCATTCTTTAGCATGTATCCTCATCTCTCCACTGTCCGTTCTGTCCTCTTCCTGCCAGCTGTCTCTGCTCACTGCGAGTCACTTTCAACACCATGCTTCTCTTGTCTCTGTGATGTCACGTGTGTTCTGCCTGAAACCATTTTTCCACCACCAATTCCTTCACTCATTGAATTTATACCAATGTTAGGGTCTTTTAACTGACAAATAAAAGTCCTATCTATTTAGAGCACACAACCTGATGCTTTGTTCTGTGTATACATTGTGAACTGGATTGATCAAGCCAATTAACATAGGATTTCCTTGCATCATATCTATTTGAAGAGTAAAAGCAAAATTTACACTCAGCAATTGTCAGGTATGCAACATATTATTTTAATTTAGATCTTATACCCTCATGAAGCCCCTTCTTTTATCCTGTGTCCAAGTTTCCGGGTCCTACTTGGCCTCCCATAACACACTTCAACTCACCCATTATAGTTTTCATACCATAGTATTGTTATTTTACTCACGAGGCATAAGGAATTATGACATGTGAGATAATGAGACCAAGGTCAAAACAATGAGTAAACAACTGTGGTAGAAGTAAGACTGAAATCTGCCTGCCTCCAACACACCAATCAACTGTTTTTCCTTCATTCTTCAAATGGGTGCATTTTTGCCTAAAAGTCGTCCAATAGAATTTGAATAATTTTAAGAATTTTTTAGTGCCAAATAACCTTGGAACGCGCATATGAACTTGGGATAATTAAATGCCATTTTTTCAAATACCAGGGGACCATCAGGGTTAGAGGTCTTTTATCTTTTCTCAGTGATCCTACATTCTCGGCCTTGAGCCAACGCGTGTTAGACCAGAGGTATAGAGACTTTGCCACGTAAATACGTGTCAATACATTGCCAAGTAGAGAGGGCTAAAAATCTTTTTTACTCTGACTATCCACTGTCCTTTTTTCTTTCGCTTTGATGAAAATACTTGTCGTCACTTGTGCAAATAGTTCTTCGTGTTTGTAATGGTCTTAAAGGCAGGATTTACCACTTCTTTTTATTCACATTTGGTTCCTGGTTCCTCTCATTACAAACCAGTACATTGAATCCTCTCTTGTGACTCATAGAAAAGGACGTGAATTCTGTGCATAATTGGGGTGTGGGCATATAAGTGGTGTGATCACAAAACACAGTGAATGTCTAAATGTTTAAAAAACTTACAGTAAAAACACACATTACTGTTAATTTTCCTCAGAATCCACCCTCAGGAAAACTGATTCTGAAAATGTAGTACATACCCACGATGGAATATACTATAATGCCTTTAAAAAGAAAGAAATTCTGTCATTTTCAGCAATGTGAATAGAACACATGTCCCGTTGTCCTTGCCACCTTCTAATGTAGGTGCAGAAGTCCTCTTTCCTGAGTGTCCTTAGCTCAGCTCTTCTGGCTGCCTTGACGTCCTCAACTGCTTCAAAGATTTTACTTTTCATGGTCATTTTGACTTTGTGGAAGAGCCAGAATTTGCACAGTGCCAGGTCTGGTGAATAAGGAGAATCAGGACACACCACAATGTTTTTACAAGCTTGCCTTTCTATTGGATGGTGCTGGGTACTAGCATTCACTGTATTTTGCTCACATCTTATGAAAACACTCACATTCAGCTCGTATATGTATTTCTCATCCATTAGGGTGAGATTCTTGAAGAAAATTAGATTTCGAAATCGGACAATTGGATCCATGTGATAAAATTAATTATTGAGATAAATTACCAAAAATGAAACAAACATGTCACCATTTCCCCAATAGCTTTCTTTTCAAGAATCTAGAGAATATGAAAAATCTGGGGTGAAAGAAGGTTTACTGGGTGGTTTAGCAAAGAAAGGAGATAGTAGAAAAGGCATATAATTCTTTGAAGTCCAGAAATAAAACTTAACTTGTAAGATAGGACATAGATAGAAGTGGAATTTCAGAAATATCAGAGGTCACAATTGAGTCAGTATCACCGTACAGTAATTGAAATGTGTTCTGTGTAGGAGCGGTTATCTTATATAGATGATAGGAGACCAGATACTAGAAGCCAAATGGCATGTCTAAGTTTATAGTGAGTGACAGAGAGCTTAATAATCACTAGAGCGAGCAAAGTGAGTTGTAAAAGGGAATGTTGTGGGCCGGGGATTTAGCTCAGTGATTAGAGTGCTTGCCTTGCAAGCACAAGGCCCTGAGTTCAAACCCCGGCAAAAAAAAAAAAAAAAAAAAAAAAGAGTAAAAAAAAAGGAAATGTTGTAAATGTTGAGATGGCATTTATCATAATTTTTAAATTCCAATAATTCATTAGCCATTTCATTGGACATGTATAAGCTGATTTAAACAAAATTTCACACATGCATAAGACAACAGTTAGTTCACTCAGATTGGCTTGTATTGGCACAGTGACTACAAGATTGTCCTTGCAGAACAAAAATAAACACATGAATATGTAAATACACCAGAGTTGGGGATGTAGTTCAGCAGTAAAGCACTTGCCTGGAATGTGCATGGTCCTGAGTTCAAGCCCCAGTACTAAAAAACATGTCTTTAATACCAATCCTTTGTTCAAGGGTAATTAATGGTTTTCTAAGCACTTTTATCAAATGTTCGATCAGCAGAGCGATTGTGTACAGTAGAATCTATTCTATTCAACCCCATTAGGTGACTCTGAATATCCTAGGGATTTGGATGTGAGGGACATATAAAATGCCCACGGTCTGACTGCAATATTCTCCCACACAACTTTTCAGATTTGCTATTATTTCTACAACTCTAAATGTTTTGCTCTTCTACTCCAATTACCCATGTCAACATAAGGCATTTAATATTTTAGGAACCTGTTACTTCGTTTTATTAATCTTGGCCTCCCAACTTTTTTGGTCACTGTGTTTTAACTCATGGACAATTCTGAGTGAAAAATTCTCCCACCAACAGACCACAGATATTACAAATTCCTACATGCTGAATTCATCCCATGAGCTGACTCCACAGAGACAGGGACTAATTTGGGCAGATACTGCTGCCATTTTACAAATAATGAATCTAAGGTGCAGTCAGATTAAGTAAAAGTTTAAATGGAGCACAGACTGTGCTGTATTTGGGATTTGATTTATAGTCTATTATTCTTTCTGTTTCTCCAAGTAGTCTCACTTAATAAACCCTAGAATAGGAAATGTTTGATAATATAATTCTGGTATTCTTCAGGGAGAAAGTACATGAAGGTAGAAAAAGAAACTCAGAACTGGTCTGTCACTAAAGTTAAAGACAAAAAGGCTCAGTCGAAAGCCTGAGCTTCAACAAAGTCACAAGAAACCCAGTCTTGTTTGAAGTCATCCATCTACCATATGTTGGAGTTAGGATTCTAATCACAAGATACCTATTCTTTCTGCTGTTTCAGGCTGGAGAAAAGTCATCACAGCTCAATCAAATAAAATTGGAATCCAGAGCAGAACAGCAAGTTCCAGTAGAAAAATGGAGCGCCAATCCAGATGCAAAAGATCAGTAAGTACAAAGGACATTTTTGTTGATAATTTGGCAAGTGTTTTACTGAATTATATCTTGGTGTCTTAACACTATTGTCGACTCCTTCCTATACCCTTCCCTGGACCTCTGAAGCTAGAAATCTGAAAATCGTATCTTACAGATTGTCTTGCTAGAAGGATTCTAATTTGAGATATACTAAAACGAGGACTCCGCGTAAGATTTACAAGCTTGCGGAGGAAAGGAAGCCATTGTTCTCTTACATCAGAGGCAGCAATAGACGAAACGAAAATGTGAGAATTTTAATGATGTGAGCAAATTTCCTGGAAATCACTCACTTTAATATCCGAGGTAGCTCCAATCATTAGGGACAGACACTTGTACTTCTTCTACCTCCCTATGCCCTGAGAGCCAGCAATAGTCCTCCATTTTCTTCACCCAAAATACTCCCCAAAATTTTGTAAGCATCTAATACCTGGTGTTTAATCACTTATTGATGAAAAGCATGGAAAGTTTCAGGTTTTCATGACTAAATCACTGTGATGCAAGGCCTCTGTTGGGCTTCTGCCAAGAATTCTGTACACTTTCGGTCCTTTAATCATCTTAGTAAGCTTATGACATTGCAGGTGTTATTGGCAGGTGATAAATGAAGAGATTAACACTTGGAAAGCTTAAATGACTTGTCCAAGACAACTCAACAGAAAGCTTCATGAGCCGGCGCCTTAGTCCATTTTGTGTTGCCATAACAAAATATTTCATGCTGCGTGCTTTATAAAGAAAAGCATTTACTCAGCTCACAGTTCTGGAGATCCAAGCACATGGCAGCAGCATCTTCTCACCTTCTGCTGAGAGTCTTTTAGTGCAGCACAATATGACAGAGATACAGAAAGAAAAACAAGTCCATGCAGCGACAGCTCCTCCGCAAAAGGCAGAGCAGCACTGGCCAGCTTTATAACAGCTCACTATTGCAGTAAATAATCCAGGCCCACAAGAATTAACCTTCTCTCCCTCTCAAGGCATTAATGTGTTTGTGAGAACGATGTCCACAAGACTAATCACCCCGGTAGTCCCAACATCTTTAAGGTCCTAATACCCCTCAGAACCATTCCAGTGGGAAACCAGGCTTCCAGCATATGAGCTTTTAGGGAGACACGCTGTGGCTAAACTACAACCTCCCACACCCAAATACTGAGCTCGTGTTCTTTACCATTTCACAAAACTGCATGAGATTAATAGCAGAAATGTGAGTGACATGAGATTGAGAATAGGAGCCCCGTAAAGAATATTCATATTATGGCCACCGTTTTGAAGAGATAGAAGGCAAAGACTGCTACAGTTACCTAAGTAGCATTTTTTTAAAATTACTTTTCAAAAACGCATCCCCCTACCATCAGCAAAGGCATATTTCAACCTTCCAAGGGAGGAATATCCTGGAGTGGTTAGAGATAAGAGAATTCGGAATGAACTTTCATTTAAATGTTTTCCAGACAGTTCTGATATAAAACACTGCTTGAAAATCAAAATTGTAGAATTATGAAATGGTAACTTAATGTTAACCAGAATAATGCTCCGCACTCTTCATCACATTTCCTACATCCAGTCCCCAAGTAGGGTTTTTATCATCCAGGCATTGAGATTTGAGGACAAAACAATTAACCAAATAGATTGTGGTCTTCATGATGTTTTATGTGTTATACATATAAAGTAAAAAATGCAGTAAATGCCCTATTCAAATCTAGTTGAAATGCTGGGAAAAGTTAAATTTTCAGACAGAGAAAATCATAGAACTGAACTGAGTAAGACTGATGGCAAAAGATTCTCACACTGCAGTTTTTCAATAAATATTGTTGACATTGTACTTATTCTTGGAATACTGCCTGAGAAGATATGCCTTGTTTTCTTCCCAGTAAGCACTCGTATGGCCTGTGTCATAACTGTCATCACAGCATTGCAGCAGGACTAGTGTGGAAATTCAATTTATTCAATGAAAATTAGGCCTAGAACTTTAATCAACTACTTTTCAGAGACTTTCCGGGGATGTAAGCTTAAAGTGTCAAGTAACTCTCCAACCAGAGTCACCATCTGCATTGCCAGTGTCTGTGCTAGACAGAAACATTTACCTTTGCAGCTCATCTTCATTTTGCTTTCTGCCAGATTCTGATTCCCTTTTAGCAGCCTGCTTTTTATCCATGAAGTTCTATCTCCTTCGTATAGTGGTCATCTGGGAACATTAGGAAGTGAGGAATGAATTGCTCTTTGGATAACTAATTCTGCTTTTATATGTTGCTTAATCCAGTAATAATTGCCCTGTACCTTTAAAGCACGTTTTTTGATTCATTCCTTCAAAAAGCATGTTATCAAAAATGCATTGAGCCTGTACTGCTTATGATGCAGGCATTAAGATTCGAGAACACAGTACTTAACCAAATAGATGTGGTCATGAGGATACTTTTTGTACAGTTGAGGTTGTACGGTTGAGGTTGGCGTTGGACAGGTGAGGCCAAAAATTCACAAAATTTGAATAGAAAAACAAATTTTATAAAGAAGTCTATAATGAAGAAGTCTATATTCAGTAGGCCCTGTATATAATTCCATTGCCAAAATGTTAATATGTTGAAAACATTTATAGAAAGTTATATATATGTAACATTGTAATAGATGCTTTCCTAAAAGTTCAGAAACATCAGTCTCTACCCTTAAAGACTTTTTTTTTTTTTTTTTTGGTGCCAGGGATTGAACTCAGGGCCTTGTGCTTACAAAGCAAGCACTCTAACCACTGAACTAAATCCCCAGCCCTACCCTTAAAAACTTTGATCAAGGGTGAAAACAAATTTAAAGTAAGATAAGTGGCAATACACACGCTGAAACATAATAAGTCTCCCTGGCAGTGAGGTCAAGGCCAGTGTTCGATTTGTGTCTGGAAAGCGGAGGAGACTCTCTGTGCCTAGGAGGAGGGGAGGGCATTTCTGCAGTGGAGAGAGGCTCGACCCGAGAAGTGACTCGGGGAGGCTCTAGCAACAGCACGCTCTTCTCGGAACTATGGCTTGCAATTGTGCTGCATAGCAGACTTACTGGAGGTGTGACCCCAGACCAAAATACCACTGGAATCTGGACAGCCAGCCTAATGGACCTTGACTGAATGATTACAAGCAGCGTGACTTTACACTTAACGATGAAGAAGCTGCTCCTGCAGGAACATCCCCCACAACCAAGCTTGAGTGTGAGAGGACTACACGGCCCCTGCTGCAGGGCCTGTCCCAAAATTCTTGCAGTTGAACATTCACCTTTTTCCTGCACCAGACCTAAAATATAAGTGGTTTGATCCCCTTCTTTTCATAATATCGCTAATGAATCTGTTATCAAAGGTCAGACAATATTTTCTGTATGGTGACATTTGTAAACTTATCCATAAATCAGATAATTATCACAATTTTTCTTTAATTGTAACTCTGCTTGTTGCTTCCTTCCTGATACGAAGTTTACTGAGCCTTTCTGATCCACCTCTTCTCACTGAATGTTGGGAAAACAGGAGGTCCTTCCAACGAAGAAAGACAGAAAATGAAGTTTAACTTTCTCCATACTATTATTTACCTATATACCAAATTTAGTTTTCCAGTGTGATGAAAGTAGAACTGGATTTTAAGGCAAACCTGGGTTGAAATATCAACCATGTTCACTTTGGGCAAATGAATACCTTAAGGTTTGGGGGCTTCTGGTCTCGCACGGTGGTGCACACCTGTAATCCCAGCCACACTGGAGGTGGAGGCAAGAGGACTGCAAATTGGAAGCCACTGTGGGCAACTTAGCAAAGTCTTGTCTCAAATCTAATCAGTAGATTGTCCAAGGATGAATGTGAAAGTTTTCGATCTATTTACTTTGGTTTTTGTAGAGCTGGTGGACTGAGAACAGGGGAACAGAAAGCCTGATTTGTGTTAAGCACATATATGTGCCAGGGACTCAACTAAGATCTTTGTATATTTTTTTAAATTAATCTTCACAGCTATATTCTGAAGACAAAGAATGTGAGACTCCAAGAGTCTAAAGAAAATTTCCCCTATCACGTGACAAGTATGCTGTGATGGAACTTTAATAACAAACACAGATGTGGACCACTACTCAGCATAGCAGTTACTTTCTCATTGCAACTGACTTGAACATTAAATGAAAATACTCAAAATAAATTAATGTCCTGTTGGTGAAAATAATCAAATCACCCTGAGAATGATGTACTCTGTTTTCTAAAAACTAATAAAAATGTTGCTCTTCCACAGAGTGGATGTTCCACTGTATGAAAAGCCTCTTAAAACATTGGTTCCCTTAAAGTGATAGTCTGGATTGGACTTGCAGGTTGTATCCCAAAGATACCAAAAAGTAAATCCTTGAAGCACTTCTGTCACTTTCTCTATGAAATAGAAATTGCAACTTGAGTCACGTATTTCTACAGATTTACTGCCTAACAAAGAACTCACACTCGTGTTTTTCTCAGATCCTTGAAACTCCATTGGAAACCTGCCGTTTTCTCTAGTTTCTTTCTGCAGTCTTCCTCAAAAGAACAGTTAATGATGAGTGTCTCATTTGCACAAGTACTTGTAAAGTGAAAGGATGAAGTAATTTTATATTGAACCAAGTTCAGTTTGGAAGTCAGAGAAAAGAAAAAAATTAGAAGTATTAATCTGAAATAATAATTTTAAAAATTTAAAACGTTTTTCTGCATGTGTCAAGAACAGTGTCATACTCTTTTTTTTTCTCCCACGGAGGTCTCTCTGGCATCCAAATAACCTGCCTATGTTTGAAAGCATGGGAACAGGTCTAATTCCACTTAAATATCGGATCTATAATTGCTTACATTTAAAGATACCCACAATAACAATAACATGTTGAATCTTTTCTTCGTGCTGTCTGATAAATCATTATGAGCCCAGACTGTGTATTCAGAACCTCCTTTCTGTTTTAGTTTCCCCTTTGTAGCTAATAAAATGAGTCTACTCTCTGTACTTGTGCCTGCTCATCTACTATGACTAATTAGCAATCACCTAAGTGTGACTAAGTGATCGATTAGTGCTACTGAGCATTACAAGTCTCAATTTGCTAAATGTTCTCGTAGGATTGGCGGTACATAATAATTAATCGTTCCTGAAAAGATAACTGACCTCTGTTTTTCTCTTTGTCTAGCCAAATCTAAACCATTCCTGCCTTCCATTTGTGGAAAATTTACAAATGATTAAGTTTTGTGAAGGTGTGCAATAACAGTTCAAGGAAAATATATGTTGAAGAATGAGGTATCATTTGGAAGCAAAACAATAATTTTTTCGAAGCATGTTTTTTTTCACTTTAACAGAAGAAATATTTGTTTTGTCAGTTTGTTATACTTTTCTAAATAATAAATTATTTAACCATGTCAATTAGAAGAGACACTTGTGAACAAAAGCCATATGGTGCCACCATCAGAGACAAACGTCAAATGAAATGAAAGCAATATGCTTTGTTACTCATGATTGTCTTGAAAGGACAGCTTATTCAGGGACAGATTTCAGAAACCAAACAATGATCATTTCAGTGTTAAAAAAACGAAACAAAACAACATGAGGGAAAACACTACTATTGGCCTGACTTTAGAAAGTCAAAGTTCAACTTTGTTTGGTTTCCTTATTTAAAGATTCCAGTTTGGGATGTAAGTGGCACACTAGAAACTATTAAAAAGCACGTTGTATTTTAAAATTCTTATCCCATACCAAAAGCAAAAATTGTCACTATACCAACTGTTGAAACATCTGTGAGTGAGTCGACATAGAACATATGCAGAATACTATTTTTTTTTAATTTTTTTTTTTTTTTTTTTTTTTTTTTTTTTTTTTTTTTTTTTTTTTTTTTTTTTTTTTTTTTTTTTTTTTTTTTTTTTTTTTTTTTTTTTTTTTTTTTTTTTTTTTTTTTTTTTTTTTTTTTTTGTGGTGCTGGGGATCGAACTCAGGGCTTTGTGCTTGCAAGGCAAGCACTCTAATCACTGAGCTAAATCCCCAGCCCAGAATACTATTATTTTTAAAAGAAAACCATATTGTCTTCAGAGAGGAAAGGTAGCTTGGAAAGCTGTTTTAATGTAGAGAAGTTCCTAGAACAACGATGGGATTGGTTGAGGCAAACATTCACATAGAAGGAAAGCCTCAACCTATTTCCGAGTACATTCCAAAAGTGGCTTCACACTCGAAGTGGTTTCTCATTGTTGGAGGAAAGAAAGAAAACGAATTTCACTGGCAAGGGAAAATCATATATTTGATAATAACTTTAACCCTTATCTACTTGTTTATTTCCTCCAAAGTTCCAGGCACTTTGCCAGGTGCTACTATATATGTCTTTATCTTTACAGAGCTTAAACTTTTTTCAAATGAGGAAGATGTAAACATACCATAAAAATCAGTGTAGTACATGCCACATTTGAGGTTTGGAGGTAACATTTGTGGCATCACAAGGGTCGTGCTGCTTTTATCACCACATTCATTCCAAAATATGCCTGCCTTCAGAATGAGCGCTCATGTCTTACTTTATATTTGTTAGACCCAACTCTGGATGTATATACAGGTCTAGTACCTTCTAATTATACTTTCATTTGTCTTCTGCTTCACTTTATTCACATTTGAGAAGTTAGATCCATTTCTCTCCTTCTCCTAATATATTTTCTGCTGTGGGGCCTTCCACAAGTGACTAGGTCGTCGGGGTAGAACCCTCACGAAGGGCACTAGCGTCCTTAGAAACAGGCCCGAGAGAGACCTTCATCCTTCCTACCATTTAAGGACATAGTGAGAAGGCCTCATCTATGACCTAGAAAATGGGCATTCGCTAGACACAAAATCTGCCTTGATCTTGGACTTTTCAGCCTCTAGAACTGTGAGAAATAAATTTTTGTTGTTTCTAAGCCACTCACATTATGGCATTTTGTTACAGGTGCCCCAACAAATTAAGACATTCTTGAAATTACATAATGTACCTTATCTCTTAGTCAAGTCTCTCCTGAACATCCACATTAACATGTGCACACAGAGTAAAGCCTCGGGTCTAGACATACAACTTTGGGGCTATACCCTCCCATAGAACCTGGGAAATCTAAGGTCAAGTCAACCTTCTTAGATTAAGTTCAACTTTTCCCCTTCATTACCACCTATATTCCTCAATATGTTTTTGTTATTGTCACAAATTTCATATTTAATTATTAATTATCTGTTGGATGGGAAAATATATTTTGCCTAGAAAGTTTTAAAAGCAGGTCATAACATGGATGGAGTAGAGTGCCCTACATTGTGGAGAGACAGAATGCCAGTAGAGTTCCCTGCACTGACGGTGAGTTACGCTTGAGTCCAAAAGAAAAATAGAGTTTTTTAAATGTTATGAGCTATGACATGCATATTATACTATATCTGACATAAACTGTATGAAACTCATTTACAGTCTATGAAGAGGTTAAAAAATATTGCTGTCATTTTGAGTTATATTCAAGTATAAAATCTGGCTCCAGATATTACCTTGGAAGAAAAAAAGAAATGCTCAATTCAAGTAGGGACACATTATCCTTGAACCTAATTTCCCAGCCAAGTAGTGTTCCCTATGTTTCCTTTTAAAATCACATTACTCATGAAGTTATTTATGAAAAGGGTAAGATGCTCACGTGGTTTTGCATATCAGAGGGACATCAGTAGTGAATTGCTGGTCCCAAGTAAAATGGCGTGCTATTTTTAACTTTATTCAGTTTTGGAGATAACTTTAGATGATCATCTTCTTCGTAACTTTTGACAGGTCTTTTTTTTTTTTTAATAGAACTTAATGCGTGTCCTGTTATGGCAACTTAGGTGAAAAACCACCCACAACTTTCATCTCTGAATCAAGTTTATTAGTGAGAATGACAGCCTATCACCCCAAAGAATGAGAGAAAGAAGGCTACCAATACAGAAAATGCTTTTCTAGCTCTTTTCATATATTATAGATTAAAATTATAGATACTGATATAACTCCACAAGGTTAAATGATATGCATCCACACAGACAGTGTTAAAGTTAATCTTCATCGTTATTTCTCCTCCTCACCAGGTCGTTTCAAAGGGATCTAGCTCTGTATTGCCACCTCACATTTACAGGAGGAAATGTCACACTAAAAAGTTCAGGCTGTCAGGACTGCCTGGTTTACTGTGTAATTTGCAGAAATAATAATAAACTCAGAATAGTTCAAACACCTTCAGGTGGAGAAACACTCCTAACTCAGCTGAAGATGCAGAAAAGGGTGAAGGATGTGTGTGTGTGTGCGTGTGTGTGTGTGTGTGTGCGCACACGCACAAGAGATAATGTCAACAGCGGAAGGGCACAAAGAAGTACATAACCTCACGATTATCAGTATTTCCTTTCTCCCATAGAACTTCAGACCCATTTTCACCAGCACCTTAACAATACTTATAGTTTATTCATTATAGCTACTCATCTGCAAATTGAGTCTAGGAGACATAATGCTCATTGCATTATTGTACTCTTTTTAGCATTCTTATAACCTGTCCTTACACGTGGGGG
Organism: Hystrix cristata; assembly: GCA_004026905.1. Lineage (NCBI taxonomy): Eukaryota > Metazoa > Chordata > Mammalia > Rodentia > Hystricidae > Hystrix > Hystrix cristata. Next base: position 30,734 of record PVJO010006397.1, on the reverse strand, counting down.
ATAAGGGATGGTAACTAACCTAGTTCTAGCCAGTTAGCAAATAACATCTCAGAATAGAAAGTGACCGCTCAGGCTAAAATAAAAACCCATTTAAAAGAAAATGCATTGTTCTTTTTTGTTCTCGTCACCTCAGAGTAGTGCAGACTATTTTATATAAAAGTAATGTAACTTATCACTGCTAATATGAAAAGATCAGCGGTGGAGGACATTGAAGTTTAAAATAAATCATGCAAATTCAGTCTACTTTTTGCTTCTACTTTATATTCATTTGTTTAGAGGATAAGTATTTGATCACTTATTTTTTGATCCATATTAAGCTGTGTGTAGTGCATAACAGAGCTGATGGAGGACATTAATGGTTGCCTACAAGTAACTGACAGTCCGAGGAGAGAGTTAATGATGGACTTTCAAACACATACACAATGTAAGAAACTATCTGGAGAGAAAAACAGAATCTTTGCTCTGAAAATTCAGAGAGGCCTCACGCTGCCATTGGAGGGGCTCAGAAAGCAGCTCAGGGAGGAGGTTGCCTTGAGGACAACTACATAATTTATAGGTTGGCCTGACATGCACTGTGCTACTTCCCGCAGAATTGTTTGAATGGAATGAAAATCATTTAGGTTGGAAGCACAATTGTGTAAGTACTTGAAGTCCAGACTAAGGAAATTAGAGTTAAAAATTTAACATATTTAATATCATAATCAATATAACTCAGATGTCATAAATTCACTCCAAATCGTTCTCTTCCTTATAGCTAGAGAAACATTTCAGAAACAAAAACCTGATCAAGTGACTCACCCTTATGCTTATTTTTCTCTCTGTTCTTGGTCAAAATTTCCTCAAAATCTTAACACACTGTGTTTCTCTATTCAGTAGAGAAATAGATATAATGAAAACTATATGAATAAGAGCTTACAGACTGGCTTACAAGTGCTTCCTACAAAGTCAGATGTAGAAGAGTGCAGAGGGTCTGTCTGCGCACTGGAGATCCAAAGGGCCCAGCCGAAGGTCTGGAGCTCCGAAGGATCCAGGCAAAGGTCTGGAGCTCACTGCAATGGAAGCTGAAGACACTGTGTTGGAAGCCAGGAGATTATGTCCAAGTTCAGGTGGAGCTCCTCCAAAGGAACCTAAGCCAATCCGAAGAAACTGGACCAGGTCTGTCCCTCCTCATTTACCATTTATACCATCCAGGCGACGGGCCACCCTAAGTGTAGAATTGCTGAGCCAATTTCGTTAAGCTTCTCTTACAAGTTGAAACAATCAATCAATCATCACACACACCTACAAGATCACAGTATATTCATCTGTGCAACTTCATTCTACAGAACTTGCATTCTGCCTTGTCCACTTGCTCTAGACTGGCGTTCTTGCCAGTACTTGCCATTGCCTATATCTGTGTCTTGACATAACTTTTCTTTCCTCTAGGAATAGTCTTCCCACTAAACTTTGACTTTCTTACCCTTAAGCATGCACATCGAAAATATCACTTTTCTGGTGCTCCTAAATAGGTCTGTTATGAACCTTGCTATCTACTTAGTTAGCAAGTTTCCTTCAAAATACTTAAGGACATTTGCAATAATTAAAAGATCCTGATTTATTTCACTTAAGAGTATTGTTTCTCTGATATGAGAAACCATAAGTGTAAATACGGACAAAGAAATATAACAGATATTATGTAAAAAAGAGATAGTATTCAAAAGAGAGGAGAACTAGATAGGGAGAAGGGGAAAAGAAGAAAGAGAAAAAGAAAAGAAAGAAGAGAAGGAAAAAATGGAAAAATGTAAATAAACCTGCTGCAAATAGGGAAGAGTGGGGGAACGGAAGGGAGGGACGGGGAAGGGGGGACCAAGATATACCATGTGCAGGTACAAAATAACCATGTTGAATATGATCATTATGTGTACAATAAACCAGTACTGACAAACACTAATAAGCGATTGTTATACACCAGGCACTTTAATAACTTTTCAATAAATGTTTCTCGACTGGATGTGTGAGTCAATAAACATGTTAATCAATGAAATTAACAAAGAAATATCACTCAACAACTCAGATATCATCAAGTTTTCAGTTCATGCTTACTTTTAATTTCCAAATTATAAAATCTGTCCATACGATTGCTGGATTTTCTGGCTTTTCCCTCAAATATTTAAGGACGCTCAAAAAATTCCAATGTTAAACATTCCTAAATGTTATTCACAGAAAGCTAATACTATACTATATTTGGATAACAAAAACAAAAACGTATTGAGTTACTGCCATGTGCCAAAGACTGTTAGGCAGATATTTATATGTAAGCATATATGAAAAAGTCTTGCCAGGAATAGCGGCGCACACCTGTGATGCCATTTCCAAAGATAAACACATAATCTTTTACCTTCTTTTGGTCTACTTAATTGCTCAGAAGATCAAAGTGGGAAAGACAATGTCAAATTTAACAATTTAATACTCATATCATACACTTTTACTTAACACTTTGGGGGAGTAACTGCCTCTGAAATCAACTCAAGAAGACACTTTTGTTGCTAATGTAATCAATTTTTGTAATGCCAGTCAGCAAATAAAGGGATGCTTATTATTCAAACTAACGTAAAAAAAAAAAAAAATCTCAGCACTCCAAAGGCTGAGGCAGGAGGATCTCTGTGAGTTCCTGGCAGCCTGGGGTGAGTTCAAGGGCAGCCTGAACTACATAGTGAGACCCTGACTCAAAAAAATCAGAACAAAACAAAACAACAACAACAAAAGAAACAAAATAAAGAAAAGATCTTTATATCCCTGTATATTTGTATCAAATAGGTATGTATATATTTAGTTCTTATAATACCCCATGAGGTTGATGCAGTGTTATCTATATGTTACAAAAGTGGATATCAAAATCCAGGCAATTTGAACACTATCCCAAGCCCTATGTGGGGCAATTTAAAACTGTAGCAGTTTCCATTGAAGACCATTCTCTGAGTTCCTGGTCTACTAGCATATAATTGAGACCACTTCACCTTTCCCCAAAAGAGGTGCCTATCTCCTGTTTTCTAGGAAAAAAAAATGAGTTTCCCAGTTAAATTTGAGTTTTTAGATAAGTAACAATTTTTAATAAAATAATGTCCCAAATATTGCACAGAACATACACTAAAAAGATTTTATCTGAAATTCAAATTCCTGTACTTTCATTTCCTAAATTCTAGAAGCCTTACTAAACTAAACCCTAAGTCCAAAGTGGGAGACAGTTTCCCCTTTCATCTGTCACGGGTCTCACTCTGAACTGACTTCTTATCTTAGTAGGCTATGGGTAGCTATTTTTGTCCCCTGTTTATATTCTGACAATCCATTCAAAATGAGTCTACTACCTCCTTTCATATAGCCCAGCACATTTTTTCTCTTAATCTCAGCTCATTTTAGTCCTCAGTCCATTTTAATGTCTCATCTTTCAACAAGTTATAACTCATAAAGATTAAAACTGGCAACTTCTAAGTTTAACAAGTTTCCACGTGGAAGACATATCTCTTTATTTCCATTTCTTTTTTCTCTACCTAAATTCTGAGCATATGTTTCATTAGGCAGTTGATACTCAGTAAAGATTTGATTGTCAAATTTTATATCTTGGCTCAAAATATTCATTGTAGAGATGTGTTTAGGCAGCACAGTTCTCTCGTAGAAGAAGGAGTTTGACAGATAACTCAGCACCATAATTATCAGGAACTTTCTGGAACAGAAAGGAAGAGCAAGCCACAAATCACGATCTAGGGTCTGGTGAATCCTGAGAGGAAAAGTATGAACCTTACTTAGATTTGCAGGCCATCGGAGCTAGAAGTGTCATCAGAATTGGCCTAAGTTTTAAATCTAGTTGAAATATAACTGAAACTCACAAAAGAAAAGTGTCTTGCCAGAGAAAAGAGCGGATCCTTGGATACCATACACAGTCATCAAGTTGTGTCATTGAGAAAAGCGCTGTGGCGGAATCGCTATTTGAATCTGGGCTCCAGACTTAATAGCCTCATGATGCTTTCAAAGTCATTCATTCTTCTGACACTTTGACTTATTTGTCTTTAAATGGAGATAATAACATTAAGCCATTGAGCCATCTACCTCACAAAACTGTTTTAAACATCAAACGAAATTATGTAGGTGACAGTCCTCTGCAAACTGTCAAGTCCTATGCGAATACAAAGCAGTATAAATTGGAGCGGCTCCTACTGAACAAGGATCGCAGTCTGGGATTTTGAAGCAGCCATTTTCCTGTGGGTTAAAGCACCGGCAGTGACCCAACCCTTTGTCGGAGCCCTCCCTTCCAGATGTGGGTTATTGTAAACAAATTATTTAACACAGCTGCTCCAATCATCTGTGATCATTAAAACAATGAGAGGTGGGTTTATTTTTTTCTTAATAATAATGTATTAGTCTTAGCCTGCTGACCAAATTCCAGTGCTCATTAATTGTCTTCCTCCTTACTATTCCTTAATAGGGTTCAGAAGGTTAATGAGTTGTGTGCAAAATTCTAAAGCATTTAATGGAGGTAATCTAACAAGGCAATATCTAAAGGTAGACCTTTGGTGAATGACTAGATGGCTGCCATAAAGAGTTTAGGAACTGAAAAATTCTATTAATGTTCTGTTGATAGAACAAAAGGTAATTTAAAAATAAAAAAAGTCATTTATCAAAGATGCCTTTATTACAAACAATGACATAGAAGACTGTAAGATCGAGAAATACTTTTTGGTAAATCAGCCTAAAAACCATCAAGACAACATTAATATTTTTAAATCAATTATGAAATATAATATCACACCATCTTTAAAATTGATAGAAGTTGATAGAAGTACATAACAGTGATTTGGATTGACTTTAATGGCAAACCACATTAGGATCCTGATATATCTCCAAAGATGAGATGACACTTGTTTGTGTAGTTATGGACAGGTATATTCCACAAGAATTTATATCTCACAGATGTTGGGGTTGACTTATTTAGTGCAAGTCAATTTACACTATCCATGTACATGATTATATTTTCATATTCATAGACATTGAGAAGTATATACTTCATTTTCTTTGGTTGGTTGATTTTAGTTTGGTTCTTCGATACATTTTTAAATGGTGCATAGTGGAGATGGCATTGGCAGAAGTGATATGAGATCAAGTGTTCAGTGTGTGTCTTTCAGCATGATGCGGATTGTTGGCCTCAAAGACCATAATGACTTATTGGAAAATAACTTGAAAACTTTATATTTCCTTTGCCCACAAACACATATACTGTCATGTGTCACATAACCGTTGGGATACAATCTGAGAAATGCATCATTAGGCAGTTTAGTTATTATTTGAACATATGTGAATGTACTCACCAAGATGGTAGAGCCTAGTACAACCAACATTATATGATATGGCCTATTGCTCCTACAATGCTAAGCAGTACTATACATTGTGTTACTGAATTGAATAATATAGGCAGTTGTAACACAGCAGTAAGTATTTGCATATCTAAAACACATAAATGGAGAAAAGATACAGTAAAAATGTGGTAGAAAACTTGTGAATGGAACCTGTGAGACTGGAAGCTGCTGTGAGAGTCACTGAGTGTGTGGAGGGTGATTAGGGAGGCCCACGTCCCTGTTTACTACTGTGCACTGTACTCTGGAGTTGCATTGAATTAATTTTAGAAATCTTTCTCCAATAGTAACTTACCTTAGATCACTGTAAAATTGTACTGTATAAATTTTTCAATGTTTTTGACTCTTTGGTAATAATGCTTAGCTCAAAACATAAACAAGTTGGACAGCTGTACACAAATTTTTATATTCTTATTCTATAGTTTTTGCCATTTTAATTTCATACTTTTACCTACAATTTTGGTTAAAATAAAAGCAAAAGAATGCACATTAGCCTAGGCCTACATAGATCGTCAGTCTATCACTGTCTTCCACCATCACACCTTGCTGTACTGGAAGGGTCTCCAGGGTCCATGACACAAGCAGAGCTGTCATCACCTGCAATGACAACGCCTGCTTCTGGACCCCTTCCTGAAAGACCTGCCGAGGAGTATGCCTTCCAGACATACCAGCATATTCTTTCAACATAAAATATTTCTTTGTTTGCTTTGGCCCTGATCATCAAGGTGCCAAGAAGGATATACTTGTTTCTGGCCTTTAGTTCATGCAATTAGAACATTTTCCTTATATGATATACTCTCTTTATAATTTTTGCAGTCCTATTGCCTTCAGTAAAACAGATATTTTAATAGATTCTGTTACTTTATTCTTATTCTACAAGATGGTAGCTGTGGTGAAATGGGACATCCTTGACTGGCAGCAAGCAATGACCGTTACTGAATTTTCGTCATGATAGTCCTCAATCACTTTTCATTTCATTACCACGTTAATGACTCAACATGGTCTCTCACTGGCAACATTAGCAGTGGCTTCTGTACCCTTAGGGGCCACGATGAAGAAAACAAGATGAGCTTAAATCAAGCACAAGAGAAAACGATGCAAACAAGAGCTGTGGTAAATACAAGATGTATGAAGCTGCTACTAATCTAACACCACATAGTGTTTTACAATAAAAAGAGTACACTTTAAATTCATTGCATATAACATATTATAGTAAAAATAGAAACTAATATTATAGCCATTTATTATCATAATAAACTAGTCTATAGTGTGCCTAACTGTATGTGTTATATTTTTATACAACTGTCAGCACAGTAGGTTTGTGTTTACCAGCACCACTACGAACATGTGAGTGGTATATTGCCTCACAACATTAGGATGGCTATGACATAGTTAGGTAATAGAGATTTTTCACTTCCATTATGATCTCCTAGCACTAACCTCATATATGTGATCTGTTGTTAACCTAAATATCTCCATACGGCACATGCACGGGTATGTATGAGTGATGAATTTTAACTGCATTACCACTAGGCAGATTTCTTGCCAATCATTTATTTCTTCCTGGCAGGAGTAACCTTGTAATTCTAGGAGGAGGAAGGGAGATAGCTAATTAAATGAGACAGAAATGGAAGTCAATTATGTGTGCTTCCACAGCAGATTAAGACAAACTTACAGAAAATAGAATCTATATTAAAATCTGGTAAAAAAAATACAAAATAAAAACATTCTCACCACAAGTTTAGTTGTATTTCTTGAAAGCCATGAGTGAAAGGGGACACAGTTGGGTTTAAAACATACTGTTAAAGGAGAGGAGAAATTTTACCATTCCCCTAGAGGTACAATTTTTCCCAGTATTAAATGCACAAAGAACAGCTTTATAAAATGTGTGATACATAGACACTGAATAATATGCAATTAATAGTCCTCAGCAAAGATAATATGGGAGGAAAAAAGTTGGAATGCACCTAGCTGTTACTCCAAACTGCCACAACTTAGCACAATGGGAATAAGGGTGCTTGCCACTCTGACGAAGGATTTGTCCAACCATGTAACTGTCTAATGGTTTCCGTCACTTTTGGTTATAAGACACCAAGAACTCCATTGAATAGACATGAAATATACAGCTCTTGAATTCTTTCCCTAAATACTACATTTTGACATGGGAGAAATACCTCGTGGTATGACTAAATTAAATTATGACATTCTTCAGGATACTATGCCAACTCTAGGCAAAATATATTATATGTATGGAACTACCTCATAGTCATTTAAAATCTCATAAATCTAACATATTTGCCTTTATCTACTCAAATCACTTTCAGAAAAACCTATCACAAGCTCACAGTTTCCCCAGGACCCAAAGGAACAATCAACCCACTTAGAACAAGTGTCCATTAAGCCAATGGCTCATTGCCAAACTTCTAGAGTTATCAAAAAACAGTCTTCCCTTTTTTGCCTCCCACTCCTTTCTCTTCTTAATGAAAATTGACTCCATTCCTCACTACTCCGACCAAAGTACTCTTGATAAGGATACTGATCATCTCTCTTCTGCTGAATTCAGAATATACTTTTCACTCTCATCATCATTCATTCATTCATTCACAAATATGTCTTGATTGCCAGTCACAAGTCGGGTTTTCTGTTCATGTTTAGAATGACAGATAACAAATCATACAATTTCAATAAGAGAAAGAAAAAGTACAAGGTACCATGGAAGCACATACAAAAGGAAATCACTAAATCATGAGGACTCAATTAGCTCTTTAGCAGTATTTGGCTTCTGTGACACTGTATTTCCTTGGTTTTTCCTCCTTCCTCACTAACTGCTCTTTCTGTTTTCTTGCCGATAATACTTCCCTTGTTTGACCCCTAAATATTTATGAAGGAAAATCATAGTTCACACAAGACAGTTTTTGTTTATGCTTGCCATCCTGGTATGATTAGAAATACCCCTGAAACTTCTTAAAAATGTCTAGGCTTTATTGATATGCCCATTTCCCCAAGTGACCTCATCCTGCATCAAGCCTCGACCACCAATGTTTTTCACTGTAATTTGTGCAACCGTTTCTTAACTGTGCTCTCAAATTTCTTCCTCACACCCATATCAATTCCTCTTCCACATAGCAGCCTAAGTAATCTTTCTGAATCTCATTAAATCATTATCTTGTTGAAAACTCTTTAGTGGTTTCTAATTGAATTTAAAGACCTAAGCCTTCAATATATCACATTCTTGGCTTTATTTCTAGTCTTGCTTTGTAGCTGAATCTACCTTTGTTCACTATACTGCAGATACACTACGAAGTGCATACTTGTATTCTCTTTGGGACACTGCATGCATTCTATAGCAAATGCCACTTCTGCAAAGAAGGTCATATGCCCTCTGTTACACATTCATGTACACACAGGCTTTTATAGCAACCTAGCAGTAAATGAATAATTTTCTTTAAGTAATTTGCAACTTATTTGCCTTTACATCTGTTATCCTTTCCAGAGGAGGAGCTCAATGAGAACAGTATTATTAATCAAGATAGATGATTTTTTGCCAGTTTAAAGCTTTTCCTCCCAACACCCACCAAAATGCCAAGCATGCTGTAGACCTCCACGAATGTTTCCTAGAGGAAGAAAGCAAGAAAGAAAGAAAGAAAGAAAGAAAGAGAAAGAAAGAGAGAAAAAGACATGGTACAGATGGGGGAAAGTACCTTGAAACACTTCTTCATTACATGAAAAGAACTTCAGATTCCTGTTACTTCAGAATACACCCTAAACCGAAGGTTTTAGATTGAAGGCATTTGAGCCTCAAGACAACTATGTAGAGGAGCATTCCCAGGCCTATAACAATACTCCCTCTGTACTTTACACGAACTAGAAATTCCTCGTCTGTGGACCCACTGTTTGCTCCTCTTTCTTCAGTACTTTGTGTTACATTAAATATTCTTTGCTTCATTCCAGGAGGCAAGTTTGAATTGCAATTTCACAAATAAGGTGATCAGTGATTCCAGAGCTATAGCAATTAGTTTCAGAGGTTTGGAATATATTGTGTTGACTTTGATGATGAAAGCTTTAGGACAACAACCAGCAAAAATGCACTTTGAATGTCATGAAGCATGTGTCATGAAACATTTGCAAATCCCACATCGTGTGATTTTCCAGAACATTAGTATTTCGTTTCTTTCTGAGCTGGAGCTCAATTAACTAGAGAGTGAACATTTCATACTCAACTTCTTAGCATTTCAATTCATTGGGTCCATTTATTTCTCATTGGAGAAGAGGAAAAGATTGAGTGGAGAAGAGTACCAGAAGAAGAAATATTGAAGTTATACACATTCTAAAGTGTTCAGCTGTGTGGACTGTTTTGAGCTCCTGGTATTAGAATGAGGTAAGAAAGCCCAGGGCCCAAACTCTAGGTTCTGACAAAGAGTCATAAAATCCTTCCCCAGCACTTTAGAAATGGTAATGTAACAAGTAAGGGCTGACCCAGCCTGACACTAGTCACACACCTTGTACGATTTAGCTTTCTACTTCTGTAACCCCACTCACACATTGCAAAACTGAAGCCAAACTCCCTATATAAACCCCAAGGCTTCTGTGTTCAGGGTCCAGGTTTGCAGAGTGTGAACTCCCCTGGGTCCATTGATGTAAATAAACCTGAGCTCTCAAACCCTCTGAGTGGCACTTGGACTCTTGGAGAGCTGTAACACTGGGCTGTAACACTGAGCTGTAACTCTGGTAACACCAGAGTTGTAACACTTTGATAGAGGGGAAAAAACATAACTTCCAACCTGCTAGATGTCAGTTATGCTGAGTTCGTGTTCTCCGAAGTTGAAGAATGAATTCTAAGGAACAAAGGAGGTTAAGAGTAGGAAATTTATTGAGAGAGAGAAAGAGAGCTCCTGAGAGACAGGAGGGGACCCGAGTGGGTTGCCAACGAGCTCACTTTTCAGGGTAAGTTTTACAGAGCACAATTGTGAGGCAGGTACAGTGTGTGTCAAAATGATGGTTAACCAATAATATTACAAGTGTTTGTCGCTTAAGTAATATTGATCCAATGGAGAAGAAGGTCACATAGCAAATGAACATGGAAAGACTAAAGATATTCCAGGATGGGGTGGATCTGGAGGTCTTGGTCGTCCACCTGGGTGACCTAGACTTTATCAGATCAGATGAGTGTGATCTTCAGTTCATTGTTTATCCCTCAGCCAGGGGTGTAGCTCTGATCTTTCCATCCTTATCTTGAGTCCTGACTGTCAATGGATGCACCTTGACTCTTGTAGTGTATGCTCTTGTATATTGACTCCATGGAAAGCCCAGCCCTGTCTGACTGCCTATAATGTTCCTACCTAACTTAGCTATCTATAATGACTTTTTTGCCACAACAAGAAGACCAGCTATATTTTTATGAGAAAACAATTGATGATTTGGGCAAAGGTTTAGGGGAAAAGTGGACAGAATTTTAAAGAGAAACAGAAAACACAGGTACAAAGCTGCTTCAGCTTCCAGATAACAAATTACAGCTCTACATGTACTTTCAAAATACTTTAGCAAACTGGAGGTCTGGGAACATTTAGATTCAGCATGTTTTATATAAGCATGATTTTCTTACAATTAGCGATAGTCCTGGTAGATATTTCTCCAAGTGACCTCATAAATAGTAGATATGGAGAAATGGTAATCAGAACAAGAGAAAAATAACCAGGCATATTTTACAGTTGTATTATTATAGACAGCTAAGTTAGGTAGAAATATTATAGGCAGTCAGATAGGGCTTGGCCCTCAAGGGAGGGAGTCAGTGCAGATGAGAACACATCAAAACTGTGGATAATGGCACATCTGAAGAAGATTAAAGTCATAATGGCCAGAATTACATACTTCCCTAGGGGATAAATGGAAGTTTGAGATTACTGGTATGCCCTTTTGAGATTTTCCATATAAGTAAACCATTATCTCATTAGGAGTGGGCCATCCTCTCCCAACCACTTAAAACTAAGATTAAGACTATTAAAACCAAAGACAAGGCTAAAACTATAGATTATCAACCAAAATGATGGTAATGATGTCATCCATAAGCCCTTGCTACTATTGGTTCAATATTAGTTAAGCAGCTATACTTGTAATTTTATTGGTAGATTATAATTTCACCCATGTTGTACCCACGTTGTATGGCTTTGCTCTACAAAACTTTCTCAGAGAAGTAGCTCATTGGCAACACATTCAGGACCCCTCCTCTCTCTCAGGACTCATTCTTATTCCCTATTTCTATTCCCCAATAAGTTTTCCTACTCTTAACCTCTATCGTTCCTTAGAATTCATTCTTCAATTTGGGGAACACAAACTTGGTGATTGTGACATCTAGCAGGTTGTGAGGTACATTTAATTCCCTTATACCAAGGTGATGGCTACACAGAATAGACTGGCATTCATTTATGTGAGCCAACTCTTTAGAGATTCCAAGAGAAAAGCTCAAATATAAGCATTTTAACCAATGGGACTCATATTTTGGTTTATTAAAAAGAAATATGTACTTACTTACCAGTGTCTAGTGGTCAAATTTGATATATTTGTTTCATCTCACCACCATGAAATTCAGTAATGCATGAATGAAATAGGAAGGTAATTCATGTGGATCTTTAATGAGACTTACCATATATGAAAAGGTGAATGGAGAGCAGTGCACCACATTTAGAGAAATATTTTGTTGGAATTGAAGTATTTCTATATTAATTTTATAAATTAGTTAAGTAATGTAACAAACTATCCAATGGCTTCTGTAAAGTCACTTTGCTAGTGTTCAAAATGTTTGTTTTACATTACCTTGGGACAAAATCATCACATATCTAGCAGGAACCTAACTTTTCCTTAGATGCCTATAGCGACATTACACATTCTTCAGATGTGCATTTTCATTTCAATGAATTTGACACATTTTATTTACATTATCTGTGGAAATTATTTATCTTCCCTACTAAAACATGAGATCCTTTAGAACAGACATACTATCACATTAATTTTCGTGTCTTCAATGCTACAACATGTCCTGTTACAGTTTGCTGAGTGAATTCTTAACTCATATCAAAGTAACTGTTACCTGGGTAGGTTCTGATATTCCTGGGTTCTTCCCCTCCTTGAACAAAGAAATGAATGAGGGGGGCAAAAAGTAGTTCTAAAGTTTTATTTAAAATTATAGAGAGAAGAAGAAAAGAAAAGTTGAGCATAACAATAGAAACAGCAAAATGTGTGCCAGGCCTAAAAGGCCCAGTAGGGGTAACCATGAAAAGGCACGATAGGCTTGGCACTGGGTATACAGCCACTGTCTTCCCATGGGAGGTAACAGGGAGAGCTCTTTCCCTGGCGGTGCCATAGAAAGGAAGAGAGAGAGAGGTTGCTTCTAATGTTGCTTCTATTTATAGAATGGAGTTCCCATGAAAACTTGCGAGAACTCCCTACTGTCCATGTGAGAGGGTTGGTGCTTGCAATTGGCACCTTGTGCTGACATCAGGTCCAGGCCACTCACCTGGGGCTGACATTGGGTCCAAGACTCTCTTCCAGGTCACGTTCCCCTGGCACCCAGCCTTAGCCATGCCCTATTCCTTCATAACTACATAAGTTTATAATACTAGCATCTTTTTATAGTCTCTCTCTTTCTCTCCCTCTCTCGTTAAAAATAAATCTAGCATCAAAGCATCAAAACACCTGGGAATCTTAACAGCATAGGTGAATAAAAATATAAAAGAGCCAGGATAAGTGAGGCACAAATGCAGAAACTCATTATCCTCTAGGGCTAGGTGGTAGTATTGAGACAAAGAGCTGTCAATCTAAAAAAATATCTGTACCAAAGGCGACATGGTGAAGTAGCTTTCAACCAGAACATGTAGCTATTCAAGCAAATGAATGCTGGTGTATGGATCACAAAAATGCATACAAAATTGCATTCTGTTGTATGTTATTAGTTTTCCATGGTTTAGCCAGTGTAGGAGAGCCAAACCATTGCTTACATTTATAGGGAGCAGGGGCTTGCCAAAGAAGTGCAAAAGACTTCATCTTACATGTCAGATCAAAGTGATACCAGAAGATGCTCCTAGCTCTGACATGAAAAAGATTATAAACCTACATTTGGGTTCAAAGAAAGGAAAAGCCCGTACCTGACTGTTAAAGTATGCCATAGGTATACAGGATAAGAAATTCGTGTGGATAACATTTGTGTTACAGATGAGTGGGCCAAAAATTGTCCAGGTTCTTGTGTAGGACTGTTATCGAGTAGGTTCCAATATTCCTGGGTTCTTCCCCTCGAACAAAGAATTCAATGAGAGGCAGTAAAAAAAGTAGTTCCAAAGTTTTATTTAAAATTGTACAGAAAAGAAGAAAAGGAAAGTTGAGCATAACAATAGATACAGCAAAATGTGTACCGGGCCTAAAAGGCACAGTAGAGGTCACCATGAAAAGGCATAATAGCCTGGGCACTGGGTATGCAGGTACTGTCTTCCTATGGGAGGGAGAAGGGAGCGTTCTCTCCCTGGTGGCACTGTACAAAGAGAAGAGAGCAAGAGTGCTTGCTTCCAGTGTAGCTTCTATTTATCGAAAGGAGTGCCCATGAAAACCTGTGAGAACTTCCTACTGTCTGCGTGAGAGGGGCAGTGCTTGAAATTGGCACCCTGGGCTGATGTCAGGTCCAGGCCATTCCGCCAGATCACATCCCCTTGCCAGCCAGCCTTAGCCAGGCCCTATTCCTACCTCAGGATGAGGAAAGAATTGCCAAGCGTACACTCCATAGTAGGTAGAAAACAGCTGTGTTTATTGGAGATCTCCAGGAAGGTAGAAACTGGGACCAGGGAAAGGAAAAAGGGCATGAAGAGCAAAAAGGGTAGGAGTAAAAGGTGAAAGGGCCAAAGGGCACACAGGAGCAAAAAGCAAAAAGGGAATTGCCTTGTGCTAATTCAGGGTCCTTGAATTTAAAGGGTAGCCATCTCTGACTTCTGGGTGCCTCCTGCTGAGTTTCTCACTGGCTTCAGAACCCTGCCCCCTGGGGCAGAGCAATCACTTAAACTTTTGTTATTACGTTTTGTGTTTCCTCTAAGAAGGTGGAAGTATAGTAATCATTAAGATGTTTATAATTATGTTTGAGCTTTTGGGGAAGGGAGTGGCTCACCAGCTCCTTTATTTCTAACTGTACTATTTGCACACTGTTGACAATCACAATGTTTAAAATGTTTAAAGAGGAAAAGCTTAATCTTCCTGAACATATCAGAAAGAAAACTAGGCATAAAATTCATTTTAAAGAAGAAAATAATTTTGAGTGTGTACTCCAGTCATCCTGGTTGCTGCAATCGGTATTTGTCTAAGAACTGCGTACATAAGATTTTGAAAAGTCATTGTGAAAATCATTGCCAGAGGCTAAGTGGAACTAAGGAAGGGGACAGTTGCCAAGTTCAGTATAGTTTAGTTAAATCTTCACTTCTATATCACTCTTAATGACAGATCTAAAATATTTAAGTAAGTAAAAATCTCTCATTGCCTTTTCCTGGAGTGCTCAAATAGTGAGCTGTTGGCACAGCTTCTTATCTCTTCAGGGATTTGTGACTGTCCTGAGAATACCATTTTTCCTTTGTCTTCATGGTCTCTTGGGTGGTGTCCCAGCCAACGGAACCTGAGTGTTACATATGTTTTTAACTGAAGACAAGTTGCTGGCGTAGCTTGTGCCAATACAGGGAAGAGGACTACAATGGATTTATTGTACACTACTCCTGGATAGCCCTGCACAGGTTTGAAATAATTAAGGCCAAATAAAGACAACATTTAAACAGAATGTTCAAGCCCCCTGAGCTGTTTGCTTCCAAAATATAAGACAAATAATAATCCCAGGCTGCACTGAGTCCTTTAGAAGGAGTGATTTTTTTTAAATCTTTTTTGCAATAGTGCATTTGAATGTATTACAGGTAAATAAAGAAATTTTGTCATAGTTCTAGTCAGTAATATAAAATGTGTCTAGAGCAACAGAGATCCGGGCATACTAACTGTTCTACCTCTAAGCTTCCAAGTAAAGGAGCCAAGAATGTATTAGGCACTAAATGTTCAGTGTGCTAAAAATGAGATGACACACTGAGATGATGTTCATTGTCATTGTCCTTTCAATTATTATTTAATTCTCAAGTCGTAAAAAAGTATTATTTTTTACATTTCATAAATGAAGAATCTGAGACTTAAGTATGTAAGTGGTGTGTATGAAATCAGAGTCTGGAAACCACGACTTGAATGGAAGTAACTTTCGTTTATGAGGATGACTTTTCTACTTCTCCTTGCTCTCTGACTTCTTCCTGCCATTGAGTGAACTGCTAGCAGTATAAAATTGAGTGAAAGCTGAGATTGTCCTAGTGAAAAATATTGCTGGGAACCACCCTTGATATCATGCTCCAACTGAAGGGCCACTGCACATGGAAGTGGATTTTTTATACTCAATCAATTACAGAATGTGGTGATCGTGGTAAAGATGTTTAGAGAGGGGGAGTGATTTAAATGTCATGCCACAGCTGGAAACAGGGGAAGATAGTCTACATGAAGAAAGGAAGAGTATGCTGTTATAATAGAATGATTACATTTTGGTTGAGTCACTAAGCAGCTGAGGTAGAGTTTTTGGTACTAGGAATTGAAAAGAATGAAAATATGGGAAATAAAATATGAAGGGCCAAATGATTGATTATGGTGAGAATCATATGACACAAGAACAAAATGACTCAGCGTCTAGGTTTTAGATGACTAAGAAAATGGTAGAACTTATAAATTTAACAGGAAAGCTATAAAAGTCAAATTAGAGGTAAAGATGGTGAAAAGAAAATATAAACTTCCAAGAATGAAAGCATTAGGATGCTACCTTCGCTCCAACCTTCCTCTCACAGTGAACAAGGGAATCTATAAAAAGAAGACACCCTTCATTGGGACTAAGACAAAACAATGCCTGGATGCTATTTACATGTCATAAATTCAAGAAACCACCACTAGGTATAAGGAGGATCGGGTCAAATTGATGGAGTGCATAGAGGCTATTCATTATTCTTCTTGACAAATAACAAAGCATTTTTTGGAGAAAGCGGAAGAGAAAAGAATATACCTTAACATATCTTGATTTGAAGGGTGAGTGACTAATGTGGGAAGAATATGCGGAGCTGTGGAAGTACACCATGCTTTGCACGCTCATTGACTTGTACAGGCCGGAAATGTTTGGAACTTATCAGTGTCATCAGAGCAACCGAGATATTTTTTGGGCAAACCAAAAAGAAAACAAAAAATCCCCAGCACTGGCAGGGTGGCTGGGCTAGGCTAGGCAGGGTTGCAAATCTACAAAAATTAAAAACATCCTAAAGTCTACATCTAAATCAATCTGCCACTTCTATATGAAGGCCATGGATATCAGGTTATTTATTATTCCATTCAACAAACACTTGAGAGGTTTAACTGCTCTACTCTTGATGAGAGGCTGTTGTCATTTAACCTCGCTTTATTAAGAGGCTACCATGTGTCCAAAAGCATTCGCGTATACTAGAATGAAAAGTAGAGGACTGCTATTTTATAGAAAATCAAAAGGAAGACTTTTCTGATAAGGATTGTTTCAGCAGATACTAGAAGGAAATGAGAGAGGAAACTATACCAAGCCCTGGAAAGTACATTCCAGACATACATAATAGAGGAGGAAAGCCACAATAGATAAGCATGCCTGGTGTGTGTGAGGACTAGCAAGGGAGCCACTGTGACTGGCCTTGACAAAGAAGGGGAACAGGGTGGGGATGAGGGGTAAGATCATAGAGGCCATGGTGGTCATGGTAAGGACTGGCCCTTACATGGAGGTGGGAAATTGTTGGAGGGATTTGAGCATATAAGTGACAAAATCTAACTTTCAGATTTTCAGAAATTATCCTTCCTGAAAAAATTGCTTGAATGTCTTTCCTGAAGAAAGAATCAAAGGCATTAAAGGACTACAGGAGCAGAGAATCTTCTCACAAGGGAAAGAGAAGATTCCAAACATGAAATCCAATCAAATATATGTAATTGGATAGAACCGATTTTTCTAAATATGGTTGAAATTTGATGATAATTTGCTTTTAAAGAGAAATTCTTTGTAGGACAAAACCTGTAGTAACAATAAGTAAGAGACTGGGAAAGGAAAAACTTTTGAATAAACATTGTTTGCTTTTCTACAATGCACAATGAAAATGCTGTTCTGGTTTTTAGTTTTCTTGTTTGTGGGTTTTTCTTTTGTTTCTTTTGTCTTTCCTCTGTTGACAAGTTGAATAGAAATTTAAACATGCTTTGGAAAGCTTTCAAATAATAACTTCTGAAATTATATGCAGAATGTCTATCTTTTAAATCATCACAAAAATAACAAACAAAAGTCCAGATAACCTCTAGTAAATAATATTGTACTGAAATTATCTAAGAAAATGTATTTATTAAAAGTTTGATATATGATATGATGAATATATTAATTACCTAGATTGTGGGAATTGTTTCACAGTATATATGTATTTTATATCAACTCATCCTGTTGTACCTCTTAAATATATACAAATATTATTTGTCAACCAAATCTCAATAAAACCACAGGGAAAAGTCTAATCAGGAAAAAATTAGGAAACAATGAAAAATGAGAAACATTTTATAGGAAAATCTAGAATATATAAAGAATTTTGAAAAATTCAACCACCTAAAATAAAAGACCCAGTCAAGAAATGGAAAAGAGAAATGAACAAACAATTCACAGGGGAAGAAGTACAAATGGTTAACAAATATATTTGGTGCACATCATGTCATTGCTAGAGGCAAATTCCCAAAGTTGTAAAAACCCAGAGATTCTTTAGATTTGTTTCTTTGTTTGGTTTAGTTTGGCTTTTGGTTGTTTCTTTTACTTTTATCAATTATTATCATTATCATTATTATTTATTATTATTATTATTGGAGAATGAACGCAGAACTTTCACACTAAGCTGTATCCTCAATCTCATTCCTCTTTTTTTTATAATTTGAGAGAAGTTCTCACTAAATTACTAAGTTTCTCATGCTGAGCTCAAATTTTGATCTTCATGCCACACAGAGATTTTCTTTGTGTCCAACTTTTGAGGCGGAACAGCATTTAAAAATGAAGCACTCATTGTTTTTCAATGTATGATTGATTGATGATGAAGATCTCATCAGCGGACACCAAACTAGTGTTTTATTTGTTCTCCTTAAAGCACAATCCTAACTAGAACTATGAGAAGTTTATGTCTTCATCAGGGATCCTTTCTTTTTGTTAAGGGTGAACACTTGCAGTGCTGGAAAAGCTACTGCTACAAACTTGTTTTTCTTGAAATTAAAGCTGCCCAATAAGTTTCATTTTTTTCTATCACTGATTTTTTAACTACATATATCCAAAATGAAGAAGTTGTCTTTAGTAGATTTTTTTTCTGTAAAATAAGGTGTGTTCTGGGAATTAACATACTTTGAAACTCCAAAGTACCGTAAATTGTGTACACATATTTTAGTTTAACTCAACAAATTGTTAGATCTCTCAGAAAATATGCAAAGTATAAGTGCAGGTGACATCTTTTAATTTTCCTTAGAACTCTATCAGTGTTACTCTTTTTAAGGGAAGAATAAGAAAACCTGTCAAAACCATCATCACAATTTATAATAGAGTTATTCAGAGCAATAAAATGTTAACCCTTTATGAGCGACAATAACAAGGTAGCTTTTTACAATTTTATGGCTTTTGAAAACTTTATCATTCGACATTGAAACAAGAAATAATATTAGAAGAACTACTTTGAAGAAGGTTCATTTCAAATTATTTTTGAACTAAAATAAATAAATTTAAGCCAGGGTTGGTGGCCTATGCCTAGAATCCCAGTACTCTGGGAGGCTGAAACAGGAGGATCACAAGCCTCAACCAAATCCTGGCAACTTAGAGTTAGCAAGATCCTGTCTCAAAATAGAAAGCAACAATAACGAAAAGTCTGGGGATGTAATTCTGTGTGAAGGTCCTGAGTTCAATCCCCAGTACTAGTAAAACAAACCAGATACATACATACATACATACATACATACATACATACATACATAAATCTCCAAAAAGTATTCAATAATATTCAAAACAATTTGAAATAATGGCACAAAATAATTATTTGTGCCATTTAGAAAAGAAGTGCCAGAGGTATTGAATTCATTAGAAATTTCTTAAGTCAACAGCAAGTGGAAAACATTGCTCCTTCGTTACTAGCACATACCCCATTCATTATCTGTTTAGAGTCTAGGAGAGAGTAAAAAAGTTGTAATAGTACTTCCCTTTCACTAATACTTAGTTTATGAATTCCACGAAGGAGGAATTTTTACTAGACATAATGTGATTATAATCAAATATAAGTTTAAATTAATAAGTACAATTTAATATCACAAACCCAAAATGAAAAATGTTCTCTTAAAAATAGATTGAGATTAAAATTTAAATGAGATAACTTACAGAATATCAATAATATACTACCTAATAAATTCATTATATGAAACCAAATTATAAATAGCATTATTTAGTATTAAATGCTTTCATTATAAGAAAACACTCAAAGCATTAGTGTCAAAACAGTAGAAAAAGGCCAACAATGAATACTAAGGCAAACATGTAGAATATAATCATAAAATCATAATCAATTAAAGAGAAAATAGGAAATTAATGAAAGTGATAATTAAAATAACATATTCATTTAAAATAAGCAAGAAACATTACTTCAAGCATATAGCTAATGTAATAAAGAGAAAAGGAGAAACAAATATAAAAATATTAAAATACTAGTGAGTTATGAACATGAACAAGATATGCTTCTATAATAAAAGAAGTAATTTTAGTTTTAATTTTTGACGAACTCTAATTACAAAATCATATGTTAAGCAAAATTGATCAAAGAAGTGGAAAGCAATACACATATAATAGCTAAAGCTAAGCATTGTCTTACAAATCACAAGTAGTTTTGTATTTGTTGAAACTGAAGAATTATGTTAGATAAACTATTCCAGAGTATAGGAACAAGGAACAATTTCACAATCTGTGCCATCAAAGATGGCTATTCTTTTCTCCCACAAGTATCAAAGTTTCGGGTTTCACATTTAGGTCTCTGATCCATTTTGAGTTGATTTTCATACAGAGTAAGAGATAAGGCTCTAGCTTCAGTCATGGATATCCAGTTTGCCCAGAACCATTATTAAAGAAGCTGCCTTTTCTCCAGCATGTTTTTGCCTCTTTTACAAAGTTCAGATGGCCGTAACAATGTATATTTATTTCTGTGTCTTCTAGTCCATTGGTTTTCGTGTCTGTTTTAAAGCCAATGTCATGCTGTTCTAGTTAATATGGGTCTGTAGTATATTTTGAGATTGGGTATTGGTGGTATTTCCAGCATTGCTTTTTTGCTCAGGGTTGTTTTGGCTATTCTGGATCTTTTGTACTTCTATATAAACTTTAGGATTGTTTTCTCTAGTTACATGAAAATGCCATTGATATTTTGGTGGGATTGCAATTATGACAATTCATGAACATTTTGTAGCGTTTTCTGTAATTTTTTCTATCTTCCATGAATACCGGAATAGAATTCCAGTTGCTTAAGACACAATAGAAAGATGTGGTGAATGGGATTTGCGTCAAGTTAAAAAGCTTCTGCCCCATACTGTTGGAGCACAGCCAACAGTTCCAGTTTCTGGTACAGCCCCTTCAACCTGGTCATCTTCTCTGTGTCCTTCTTCACATAATTCTCCTGCAAGATCTGACACTGCCTCTGAGCGGCCAGCATGAGGAAGACAGCTACAACTCCTCATGAGCCTCACACCAGCATTAAGTTCTACCCCAGCCTATGTGGCCATCTTTCTGGGGCACACAAACAAGATCTACAAGTAGAAAAACTGACCACGAGACTGGAAGGACAGGGAGGGAGGCTTAATAAATTATTGTGTAACCCCTTAAAAAAAAAAAGAGCTTCTGCATAGTAAAAGAAACTATATACAGAGTCAAGCGATGGGCCAGAGAATGGGAAAAAAATCTTTGTCAGCTGCTCTCCTAACAGAGAATCGATATTCAAAATTTATAAAGAACACAAAAAACTTAACACCAAAGTAAAGAATAACCTAATCAACGAATGGGAAAGTTAATTGAAAGACACTTCCCAAAAGGACGATTACAAATAGCCAATAATTATATGAAAAATATTTGACACCTTTAGCAATTATGGAAATGTAAATCAAAACTACACTGAGATTCCATTTCATCTCAGTCAACAAAACTATCAAGAATGAGATAAATTAGAAAATAAATAAATAAATAGTAAACATGGAGGGGAAAAGAAATATTTATATTCTGTTGCTGAAAATGTAAATTAGTACAGCCGCTATGGAAATCAGTAAGAAATTTTCTCAAAAAATTCAAAATGTAACTACCGTATGTTCCAGTTATACCACTCCTTGGTATATGCTTAAAAGAATCAAAATCATTATACTATGGAGATACATATGGAGATATACCTGTCATACTGTACTATACTGCTATACTCCATTGCACTATGGAGGTACATATGGAGGTACACCTGTCATACTATACTATACTGCTATACTCCATCATACTATGGAGGTACATATGGAGGTATAACTGTCACACTATACTATACTGCTATACGCCATTGTACTATGGAGGTACATATGGAGGTACACCTGTCATACTATACTGCTATACTCCATCATATTATGGAGGTACATACGGAGGTATAACTGTCATACTATACTACTACACTCCTTCATGCTATGGAGGTACATATGGAGGTATAACTGTTACACTATACTATACTACTATACTCCTTCATACTATGGAGGTACTTATGGAAGTATACCTGTTATCAGGTAGCCTGCTTCTAAAAGTGGCTCACCAATTAAAACTTACCGAGTTCTGGGTTGTTCATCTCTCCTTCTGGAGTTAGATTCCAGATTCTTCTCATCTCAAACCAAAAAATGGACAAGACAAGCCAAAAACAGCGGAAAAGGTTTATTTAAAAAGTGAGGGATGAAAGGGGTATGGGAGAAACCAGCTCCGCAGAGCGAACTTGGGCAGAAAAGAGAAAAAGAAGATAAAAGCAAAAATAAAAGTACACACCACATCTGGGAAACGCAGAGTGTGTTACTACGAGAAGTTACGGATAGGAAGGTCTTCTTGGCATCTGTGTCCTTTATACTGTCCGAATCTCAAGGAAACCCATTAGAACTTCTACATATGGCTCCTGAGAGGGGGTGCTGGGATTCCACTCTTCAGGCTGATGTCAGGTCTACACCATTTTATTAAAAACTTGCTCGAGTTTTCATGAGAGGGCTACATCCAAAGCTTTGGGAAATGTCCTGCGCCTATGCCTGAGGTGTTGTAATTAACAAGTCATGCCCAATTTCCCAGCTATCTTTGCCATCCCCTAATCTCCTATCTCATACCTATGTTTATCATGTTGCAGTTCACAATAGCCAAGTTATAGAATCAATCTAGGTGTCTGTCAATAGAAGAATGGATAAATAAACACACACACACACACACACACACACACACACACACACACACATATAATGTTATTAGCTAGTCATAAAGAAGGACTAAACCATGTCCTTTGCCAGGAAAGTGGATGACAGTGAAGATGATGATGTTAGGTAAAACAAGCCAAACTCAGTAACACAATTATTGCATGTTTTTCCTGATATATGGAATCTAGATTTAAAAAAAAGGATGACATGAAAGTGGCAGAGAGATTAGAAAAGAGGGAGATTAGACAGAAGAGGGAGAGGAGATTAAGGGAGGATAACCAGGGTTGAATATTTCATAATATGCTATATGTATCTGTGAAACTGCTCCAGCACAACCTTTTGTTTTACATAATTAATATGCACTATTTTAAGAAGCGGTTATGGGACATGTTACCTTAAACTCTATGAATGAGGCAGAGCCTTAATTAGACATAAATGCAGTAACAAGTTCTTTCTTTTGTTGTTTACTTTCTATCAATATCTACTCCCTTTGAACAAGAAATAAGACCCACTTTTCCCTTTAATATAATGTCTGTACTAGTGTTGGCAGTAATGACAGATCTGAACATCAGGAGGCTTGGTTGACGTGAGTTAAGAAGTATGTACTCTGTTTATTTAATGATTAGTCATTGCTTTTGTTATTTTTATTTAAAAAATATGGCATTAGATACAGCCTTTTGGTACTTAGTAGGTTGAATTTCTGCTTCTAGAATCATCAATGTACAACTTTTTCCCTGTCCTGATTTTATCAAACACATAAAAGTTGAGAGGGAATGTTTGAGCAAAAATGAAGCCACTTACAGAGATTAAATGGTTTCAGAGTCTAAAATATAAACAAGCAGCTGTTACACAAAATCACATTTTATTGGTTTTCTAACTGAAGCATTTCTTTTTACTAATTTAGACTAAATAAAAGATGTGGTAACTCAGTGCAAGAGCTTTGATTTTACTTTCAGGAAAGAAACAACCAATCTGTAGAGAATGAATATGAAGTCTAAATCATGTAAAATGGCTGTTTTAGCATATTTCCTCAAAAGGCAGTGGTTTCATTATATTTGAAACTACTTGAATGTGTAGGGAAAGAAAAAAATATTTTATCTCTGCCCTTCTGTGTGCTTAGTTAAGATTCATATCTGTAAACAAGAAATTAAACAGAAAAAAAAACCCAGAAGTTTATCAACATATATAGCCTACTGATATGTGGGAGACACCAAGGAATGATCAATACCCCAAGACATGACCTAGAGTTCAAACTTAGACGCTGTTGTCTTCTGAAACCAAAAAGAAGGTGTGTTTGGTACTGAGGGGTACTCTCAGTAATAGAGATCATGCTTAGCATACAGAAAGCTCTGTGTTCAATCCCCAGTGCCACACAAACACACACACACACACACACACACACACAAAAAAAAAAAAAAAAAAAAAAAAAAAAAAAAAAAAAAAAAAGGAAAAGAAAAGACAAGATAAGGAAAGGGAGAAGAAGAGGATGTAGATGGACAGTGAAGAGTAATGTCCACGAAAATCATGGTAAACAAGAATAGCTGGCAAATTTGCTATGCAGATTTAAATTAGTACCCTTTTTGGGTGGGTTGCTGGAGATGGAACTCAGGACCTTGTGCTTGCTAGGCAAGCTCTCCACCACTGAGCTAAATCCACAAACTCAAGTTAGTGCTTTCCTTATTAATAAAAGGCTCTAGTAGCTTAGAGTTCTCCATTTTCCTTGGTGCAGAGGAGACACCCTTACAAACACAGATTTCCTTTATAGACATAAAGTTTCCTTACCCTTGGATAACATCTACTCTGTTTACAGGCTCTCTTCTGTATCTGTGGTTTCTCAAGCTAATCAGCTCAAAATAATGCTTACATCAAAAAACACGTTTTGAGTGGCATATTCTTATTTCCAAAAGTTATATACTGGGTTGTCACATTCTAAGCTCCTACAAAAGAAACCTCTAAGCATAAACAAATAAGGAAGAAAGATGATTTGTTAAATATCAAATTACTAGAACTTGCTAACTGTATACTCATAAACAGGGAGGAAGCTCATACAGCAAAAATTCTCCTTACTTTAAAAGATTGTTTTTGCAGTCCTTGAGATTCATCCAAGGCCCCTAGCACTGAACTGAGTCCTAAGCCCTTTTTAGTTTTCGTTATGAGACAGGGTTTCACTATCTTCACATCTCAGCCTCCCAGGGTGCTGGGGTTACAGGCTTGCACTACCGCATCCAGAAAAGATCTATTTCTTCATCTAAACATCTTAGGTAATACAGTGTGAAAATATTTTTCTTTGTCCAAGGAAATAGTATGTGATAATTTAAATATAAGTGGGACCTAGAGCTGGACCTGTCAACATTCAATAGGAAACTGAAAGTAGGATAAAGGACAGCATCTCTGCTTCCATTTTTTGTCTCCTTTATTATCTTCATACTGTGGGTCAAATGCATGCCCAGCTCTGCACACAAGCATGTTAATCACTTAAGAAGCATGTGTAGTACAACGTTTATTAGCCGTAAATTTACCTGGCCTATCTCACCTCCTTCAAGCTTGAATGTTATCAGGGAGCCAGCTTCTAAAAGTGGCTTGTCAAGTGAATGTTAACAGGTTCTGGGTTTGCTTGTCTCTCCCTCTGGAGTTAGATTCCAGGTTCTGCTCATCTTGAACAAAGAACTGAACAAGCAAAAAGCAGTGGCCAAGTTTATTCCAGAAAAATAAATGCGAAATATGGGGAGAAACTGGCTTTGCAGAGTGAGCTTGGGTCCAGTAAAAGATGAAAAAGCAAGATAAGGGAAGACCCTGGAGAAAGAAGGGTGGCCTATGGTGAGGAAAAGCCACAACAGCAAGCTCTTCATGGCTCACCTCTCGTTTTATGCTGTCTAAATCTTGAGGAAATTCATGAGAACATCTACATACAGGTCTGGAGAGGTGGTGCTGGGATGCCCTTTGGGCTGACATCAGGTACAGGTCATCCTATTAAAAACCTGCTTGAGTTCTCATGAGAGTTGCATGTGCAGGGCTTTGGAAACTGTTCTGCCCATGTGTCTGGGACCTTGTAATTAACAGGTCAGGCCTACTTCCCCAACCAGCTTTGCCATGCCCTAATCGCCTACCTCGTGATGACACCAAAATAAGAGTAACTAAAGTAATTTTTAGCATTTGTGGGGACATCTAATTACCAGCTTTTACAATGTCCAGTTGCAGATACCCTGGACCAATGCCTAGAAGTCTCTAGACATTGATCTCAAACTGCAGTCTTTTCAGATTCCAGGAAAAAGGCAGCCTTACAGACCACCCCACATTGAGGTTACCCCTCAAGCAGGAACTATTATCCACAGAAAGAACTGAGGTTGCCTGTTCCCTCAATCAAGAACAATTATCTCAAGAGAATTGAATTTTCCCTCAAACCATAAGGATTCCTCCCGAACTACTAAGCCAAGACTAAGATACCGATCACCTAGACCCTAGGCCATTCATTATAGCACCCGATAAAACTGGTTCTTATTCTACTGTCAGTGGGCCAGTCTGAGACTCCTTTTCCGACATGTGCTCCTTTCAGTTCTGCATACTGAAGCCTCTTTCCTATTTTCACTTACTTTTCTTTGTTGGAGGGGGGCAACTTGATCTTCCTCAGTGATGTGCCCATAACTTCTTCGCTTTCTCTACCTTTACAATTAAAACTTTTTCCTTTAATTTGTGCTGACTGAATCAGTTTTAATTTCCATTATCAGTGAAGTGAGGGCGTGATCATCCTAAAAAGCTAGTGTCTACCTCTCCAAGATGATTCAATTGAACTTAGGCTGAGATATATTTTCTATCTGATATGTATCTTGTTTGTTGATACATCCTGAATGGGAGGCAAATACATGGAAGGATACAGTCCAATTTAAATAGTTTATAATGAAGAAGTCATCAATTAAAAAAGGAACAAATGTGTGGACATGAAATGATGGTAAAAATACAAGCAAGAGAAGTGACAAACTAGTTATGACTTATGTTTAAGTGAATTATGCAAAATGACTGCAGGATTAAAGATGAGAGAGAAATCACTAACCATAAAGGCTAGTATATTGACAAAAGCATCATATAAACTGCTAGAGTATTCCATTTCTTATTTTGTTATCAGTTAGTTGTATGATCTACAGAAATGTATTCTCCTTCTGTTGATTTCAATTGCTTTATTTATAAAGTGAAAGGTATGCCTATCATGGCAAGTATATAAAGCCCTTTCCAAGTCTAAAAATGCATGTTCTTATTGTGGCTATGAAAAGTTGAACAAAGGAAGGTAATGAGAAAACATTTGAGTTGGTTCTTGCTGAGCGTGATTTGACCAGAGAAGAGGCAGTAAGAAGGTATTTTCTGGACGGTAAATCGCCTAAGCCAAGATGTGGAAGTGATTAGAATTCATCAATACAGGATCAGCATTTTTTCCGATTATAATATTTTAACTTTTTAATTTTGATTATAATATAAATCTTTATGAAATACGTAGGCTTCATTTCCCCAACAACAACAAATATTACAGCATTGGCATATGTCTCTGAATAGACTTCAAGCAATATTACTTTAAATGAGCTGTGGATTGCTTAAAGTAGGACACACGCACAAAATTCCTACAGCCTCTCTCTTCACAGTGGATCTCAGGTCAAATGTATTAATTTTTTTTGTATTTGAAAATTAAAAATGAGAAAAGAAAAATGCAAAACCTAGATTGATCAGAATCTTTCTCTATTCAGGAGATGTGCCAGGTCCTAGACTTTATTAAATTTCTCATTGCTCAATGAATTAAATATAATTATAATGAACTCATTTGGGATTTGATTATAATCTGTGAGATTTTTCTTTCCAATTATATAGCTTCCTATTAACTCTTACATGTAAACATGTAACCTCTTTCTAAAAAACTAGAGTCACATTCTTCTGGGTACTTTTCATAATTGTTATTTCAAAGGATCTTGAAGACAGTACAATGACCCTCCTTAAATTGGACAAGTCACTTGGCTGCAGGTAAGTAGACCTTGTTATAATTATTTTTTCTTAAGCTGGCATTTCCAGACCCAAATCCATTCTAGACACTGAAGGGAATGATGTATGGTCCCACATTTCTCTTCTCGTGCACCCACTGTTCAAGTAACAGTCCACATTCACTTCCCATTCTTTAAAAGCTCCTTCTTGGTCATTAAATAGGAAAAATGACCAGTAAAAACTATGGAAAGAGACTGCTTCTGGCAATATAACAAATGATTTGTTAAAAAAAACTGATTACATTTATGAATGGCTAAGTGGATATATGAACAAAGAATTGATATCCAACCTTGAATACTACAAGATAGTTAAGGGAAACTGGGTATGATGGCACATGCCTGAAATCCCAGCACTCTTAGAGGCTCAGGCAGAAGGATGGCAATTAGCTCAGCAAGTAGCTCGGCAAGTAATTAGATGTCCCACAAATGCTGAAAATTACTTTAGTTACTCTTATTTTGGTGCCATCATGAGTTAGGAGATTAGAGCATGGCAAAGCTGGTTGGGGAAGTAAGCCTGAACAGATGCTCAAACCCAGTTAGAAAATGCACACAATTAATGGAATGCATTGCATGTCACAACATACGAATGAAATATAAACAACTGTTTTAATTATTTAATGGCATGTACTGCTACAACAGGAAGACGAAAAAACAAAACAACATGCATACTATTGTAGGTCAGTGACAGGATCTCTTTACAGACAGAATACGTGAATCGGTCAAGACAAAAGATCACTTAGAAGTAACCTAAACTATCTGCAGAGTTACCTATGTCAGGTACCTGTACCAACTCATGAGGAATGTACAGCAATCAACCAGTACTGCAAACAAGCACTAATGAAAAGAATAAAACTGAAAAAATACAAAATGAAATATTTCAAATGCCTAAACTATTTGTATGAAAAGTCTTAAGGATGGTGTTAGGGAGGAGAACAAAAGATTTGAACTCAACTTGTGATCTCCAACTCTCCTCTTAGAAGCACACCGGTAAAGCGGAGTCTGCTCCACCTGGAAGACAAATGGCACAGAGTGAAAATCACACATGCTACCTGGAGAAGAAAGTCAGGCTGATCTGCAAAAAAAACTTGCATACTTTGAGAAAGAGGCAGCCGCCCTTAGCTCCAGACACCTGCATAGTTCCCACGCAGTTCTGGAGGGAGCGGCCCTCCGCCTACGAAGAGCTTCATCTCAGGCCAGTTGTAGCAGTGGGTGTAGAGCGCGAAAGGGACGTCCTCGATGTCATGGAAGTCATTTATCCAGAGGTCATCATGGTTGAGCCAGCCTTTGCCACAGATGAGTCTGTGCTTCCTCCTTGTGGGCTCAAGAGAGGAGTCGGGGCTGGTCACAGACTTATTTTCCAGGAACTTCCGTGCCCGGATGTCATAGAAGAGCAGGCAGCCATGGCTGGTGCCTATGGTAATAAGGTGCTGGTAGCAGGTCAAGGAGCACGTATCAATGCCGAACTGTAGGGAGCACAGGGGCCGCATCCCAGTATTCCCGTGGCCTTGGCGCAGATCCAATAAACCGAGTTGTGACTGGGATCCCACAGCATACAGGGACAAGTCCTCACAGTAGGTCATGCACGTGCTTTCTTTGTCAAAGGGCAACCTAAAAGAGTACACACTGGACAGGTCGCTCTGGGCTTTCCAGAGGTGGAAGTAGCCATCCGGGGACACTGCTGCCAGCTCCTGCCTCTTGCCACTGAAGGTCAGGGCCCGCACCTTCCTGTTACCAATCCTTCCAGTTGCTCCAGGGAAGACCTGCGAGTCCCTTGCACGGATGTGGGCATACACCGGCAGCATGTGCTCACTGTGCCCGGCAGTGCCGCCGTCGAACAAGTCAGGATTCACTTCCCATACCGCTAAGGTCCCGTCCCAAGAGCCACTCACGGCCACAGTGTCACTGATCCATGCAATGGAAGAGATCCAGTCCTTGTGGCTGCAGCGGTCGCCCAGGCAGAGTGGATCGAGGCCAGGCAGCTGGTAGACGGCTAGGCTTTTGGGGTTTTTGCCCCCAGTGGCCAGCAGCGTCTTGGAGGGGTTCAGCTCAATGGCATGGATGCCCGAGGCGGGCCATGCATGGGCCCAGCTGGACCTGCTGTCCTCCATCAGCGAGATGGGCATGATGTGGCCCGTCTTCACGTCCACCACAAAGAGCATGTTGCACTTGGTGCCGCACACCACCTGCCTGTCATTCAGCCACTGCGATGCAAACACCTTGTCCATGGTGCCCAAGGCCAGCTGGCGTTCTCTCAGCAGCTCTGGCAGCCTGTGCACTGCACCACGCTGCAGCTGGCCTTTAAAGCTCTGGAGACTGGGGCGGCCGGGTGCGCCCACTGAGCGGCGCTGCAGATAGTGCACCACAGAGTGACTCTGCACAGGCTTTTTCTGCTCTTGTGTTAGCAAGCTGAGCAAAGACCCGCTCCCAGCGCCTGCCTGGTCCTTGCCGGGGGTGCCCCAGCTCCCAGTGCTCTCTGGGCCCGAAACTGGGTACCCCAACCCCACTCTGAGACCTACGTGCTGTGGCGGCATGCCGGCCCTCATGCTAGGGCCGCCATCGCTGCTGTGGCTGCTTCCGGAGGCATGAGCGTTGGACATGGTGACTGTAGGGTGGAGGAAAGGAGGTCCTTGAAGGAGTAAAGAGGAAGCGAGGGCACCGAGTGAAAGCAGAGGAGGCGGTGGGAAGGGAAGAAAGCTGTCCAGGTGGTGCTCGAAGGAATCGGCGACGCAAGCGAGGAGGAGGAGGCGGGGAGAGGTAGAGTGAAGGTTCTGGAAGCAGTGGG